>QNGE01002537.1:4596-74345 GCA_008508345.1 Paragonimus westermani | reverse complement strand
TTATTATTATTATTATTATTATTATTATTATTATTATTATTATTATTGGGAGATCACATGGCAAGTTGCACATAGCATATCTGAATCAAGATAGATCATTCTGAACTCATAAAGATCGGATTTACAACGGTTCATTATTTCGTCTGTCCAAAAGCTTCATAGTTAAATCTATACATTTTATACTCTTCGTGAGCGGGACCCACGATACTGGAATAAGAGAAATTTGTTGTTTTTTTTTAGCACAACGGAACAATAATAACAAACCTGCTAAGATATTACGTAACTGCTCAGCTGCTATCAAAATCGTTAAGTTTATTACTTTCCAATGAGCAATTGCCTGTTCCAGTTGGTACAGTCCTTCCTGAGGACTGTGTACCAACATGGCTACCTACCCTGTGATATGCACCTAATTAATTCAACTGTCAGTACACAGTCGTTTGAACCGTCACTATAGTGTTGGTGTTTTTTCTACGTTGTTGTGCAATCTTGATGGGATAGTAACCCAGCGGTATGGTGAGCTGTTGAAATGCTGAGCTAACCAGCAAACAGGTTTGTAGGTGACTCCTCCAGCAAACCCCAGTCGGGATATTGTTAGTATACATCAAAGTTTACTTTGGGTGTGTGGTTGTTGATTATGTTAAGCCATATTGTTCAAATTTGTCGCTGAATTCGACTTCGCGATATACTTCATAAATTTTAGTCCATCGTCCACCGGTTTACGCCGAACTTGCGTAAATTTGTTTGCCCCGTGTGTGGAACTTATGTGAGTGTTGCGTAGTTTTGTCTAGTTTGAGCCCTCTTACTGAGCCTTTGTTTTGCACAGCCTAACGCATGTATGCTACACTTTACCTGTGAATGTTGCTTAACTGTGTGACATACTTTAAAATTCGATAGACCTTTTAATAACTACGTTTCCCCTCACACTGCCCTGTCTGTTCAATCTTCATCCTTTCTACCATGTGACGTGGATTACTTGTTATTACGTACCAAGCAGTACATGCAGACAGTTAATCGGCATCTTCCCACAGAGGAACCGCTACAGTTGCTGCTAGAACCCTGAAAATACACGGTACAGACCAACTATCATTATGTGTGCTACATAAGGTCTGGGGTGGAATACAGAAACGACGGTGGATGTGTGCTGTGCACTTGTCAGTTATTCAGATGATTGCAACAATGCACACCACTATATCGTTCAGATTGTAAGATGTAGATGGCACAAACACGAAGTCCTTCGTACAACCTCGAGACAGGCAGCTGAATAGCATGATATCTGTGGACCTTGGTGGCACAACTGTGTGTGCTGGTCACCAGATTGAACAGGACGCTCAATCCAGCCCCAAGGAAACTACTCTGTTAAGCGCCTCCGGACCATGTGATAGATTTGGGGCGAAATGTTATTACCAGTAGGATAGACTGTCAGTTAACGTTCATAACTATGTCTAAAACCGTAGTCGCGGTCACAGCTTCTTCCTCAGTGAGCCAAATATGACAAGTTTTATGAAGGGCATTAACTTTTAAAAGACTTATTACATGCTCAATTTTGAGGTGCCATATTTCCTCGCCGTTCAAACGTACACTAGGTGGAAATTCCGTTTGTAAGACATGAACCTACCTGTAAAGTCAACTTTACTGATCACGTTACTCAGGATCATTTTGAGTTCATGGTATTCTCAAGTTGAACATCACTCATATTCGATCGCAGCGTTCGCATTCAGATAGACTTTCTAGTCAGTCCCTTTCGAAAAGAAGCACTAGACTTGGGTTTCGTTCTCGTTAGAGCTTGTCATGGTATTTGATAACAATTTGACAAGATTGATGCTTAAACAATACAAAACAATCCTGAGTGCATTAACCGACTGAGAGTAAATAACCTAGCCAGAGGGGAAGATATCACCGTCGCATTTCTTCTCTGTCGAGCAGTCCAGTAGAAGCAAGACAGTATTCATGCCACTGAACCCAAATAGGTGTAGGCTGCATAGCCTATCCGAACATCGCCCAGGCCAGTCGAGCAGTCTGCTACCCAGAAACAAAAGGGAATTCTAGATATTTTCATATCTATGTTGAATACGTGAATAAGTTATCCTGAATTGGAAACAAGTGTTGCGTCGTTTCTACTGCGACTCCCTTATCGGGAAGTACACCACAAAAATCAGTAAGTTCGATCATAAGTGCTATACTAAAGCAATTTAACGCATTGTGTTTTCAAACAGTTTACCACATATAAAGCTTGACCAGTAAAGGAAAACTGTGGTACAGAGAGTTAACTGACATGATTAAACGTGAAAGCTTAGTTAGACTTGCTCCGTGAGTAAGACTGCATATGCACAATCACTATACTGAGGGGTCCCTCTGTTAGGCCGCCTGAAGGTTAACCGAAGTGGACTACACTTCAGAATCATTCCAACAGCCGAGGCCCCCAGTTGCTCAAGTTTTGCCTACTATTCGTGGACCATAAGATTCCACGTGAAAAATTGTGCCGTCCAGGTGTATTTAACGCAGCATACGTACTTGGGTATCTCACCTAGAAACCGGTCAATTCAGTTTTTCTTTCAAACCTGGAAAATTGAGCTGCAAAATTACTGTCAGTGCACATGGGAGAGAATGCTAGAAATTTTATCTATGCGGTACAAAATACTCGGAGGAGGCAAATTTCGTGATACATGTCTCCCCGAGGAAAAGCCCTCCCAGAAAAAAAAAATTATCCAAGAGGCACTTCTGTGAAACACGACAGATTCAAGAGGAGTTTCCAGAGACTTATAAGAATCATAAATGAAACAGGCTCACTCCTGACAAAGAAGAAAATGTTGAGGGAAACCCAACTTAACTACTCGTCGATTCAGATGAAGTCACTAAAGTAAATGCAACCGTTCCTGAGCATTGTTGCGGTCTAACGCTCGAGGAATGCCCACATGGTGGTTTATTCGAGAACCGTAACATCGTCTAGCACTCCTTCTTCAATTTTTAAACAATGCGGACTAGTTGCAAGTTGTCTTTATCACAGACAAACTTCAGTATGTTTGATAACGCATGTCAGTACACACTACAAATGGAAGAGTACATTCACGTATAAGTTATTTTAGGCTTGTCCGGTTCTTTCATCCTACTTAAATAGCACACCATATAGGGTGATCGTACGGAGTCCGCTGTTCTTATTGATCGCATGGTCATTTGCTCAGGTGACAAAAAGCGTAGTTTTATATGATCATCTTTATACTCCGTACGTGAAAGATGCATGAAATTGGCGATCAACGACAAAGTGATAAGTGATCTGGCAGCTATGCTGATTCAGACCATTGAAACCCTGAGTACTTCGTTCCTTATATTTATCGGAACCACCTGACAAGTCAGAGTTAAACTGTCGGACAAAACCGCTTGTTGCGAAAGCCATCTGGCATGACGGCAGTCAACAGTGAGCAGTTTGTCCTCATCCTCACAATTAACAGCTCTTATAATCACTCTCATTCCCCCAGCACTTATTTTAACCTTAAATTTATTATTATCCCGCGTTATTCATATTACCGCAATTCAACGGTGATTGCGGCCGCGGTGAAGGTTAATCAGACTAAGGACCGAGCAGGCATGTATTTATAAGCTGCATGTAGGTTCACTATAGTACTTCAGAGTAAGACACTGTTGATTTCACTATCAGCTTTGAAGGACTACGTGAATATCCCGCGTGACCCATTGAGGATAAATTACTAAGCGCTTGCTCCCTGACAAGGTTTTCATCTGATGCCGTTCAAATTATTGTGAGAGAAAAGCGAACCAGCCTTTTCTTAAGGGTTTGCACTGCCTTCTTTAATATATAGAAGTATTCATTCCTTTGGACGGTAGCAGAGTCAGTAGGATCCCTACTTGTAACAGGCAGTTTACCCTATGGTGGAGTGAATGGGGAGAATTTTGCACATTCATATCTGAGCCAAAACTGCACTTCGAACAGTACAGTTATATAACTGAAGGTTTGTCTCTGTACCAGTCTACTACGAAATATCCTGCACGAATTCTCCTCATTGGGTTCACTTCACGATACCACCAAACCGTTCAACGAACGAAGTGAGGTATAAAACTTGCTATCGTTTGTGTGAGAAGAGCGTTATACTCATTAGAAGATGAATATCAATGGGGACTGTTAATTGTAATGCGTCGCTACTACCATTTACTTTTCTGTTGAATTGGAACGTTTTAACAAAATGATGATGTTAGCCCAAGGTGTCACTGATTTAAACGCTCCGTTTGTATCTAGAGCCTAAACTGAGACATAACAAACCTTCGTGGATAACATAGTTGACACCAGTACACTCTTCTTGCACTTTACCCATTTCCTAGTGCACCTTTCATCTTTTCTGTCGTAATTTGATAGTATTTGGTCGCTTTTGGACAGTTGTCAACATCTTTAGCAAGTTTTCACTGGGCTTAAGCATGAGCTGCTCTAACATTTATTCAGCTCCTGCCAGCACTTTCCAGAGCAGAACAGACTCACGGAACTTGACAGCACTGGTGTGTTCGCATTTTAGAAGAACGTGTCACGTGATTCGGTCAGTTATGTCACGACACAAAGCGAGCTTAGTGCAGTTGTAATTTCGTTCCACAAGTCTCATTCGGAATTATCTGAACTTTCAAGCCACATTCACTACGAGCTGAAAAATATTGTTGCGGGCTAAAAGAATTGTTACAATAAACTGAATTACCAGAAGGAGTCTTCAATACGTTGAGCCATTTTGTTGGAAGCCTGTGATTGCCTGAGCTTTCTCTCTTAACTTGAGTATTGGAAAAGTTTCAATCTATGCAGTGTGTTGTGATGCCTGCGATCGTGTAGCATTCATGTTCTGACTGGTTTGGAATATCAGTATAATTTTATTTACTCGCACACTGCCTCTGTCGATTGTTTGAGTCACAATTGGCTGTTCACTCAGTGCACTGCTACACCTATGGCTTGTGTGTGGGTGAAGCTGTCCTGTCTCCTGAATTCCAGTCCCATAATTGTAGCTTCATATCACAAAGCCTAACTATATGCGCATCTCTAGAACAAGTATTTTGATGCCAAATGTTTGGTAACATATTTTTCAACAATCCCATGCCACTGTAAAATCGCAGAATAACTGTGCCCACACTCTGACAAGCCAATCGTTGCAGTTGGCCAAATACTTTAGTGTGTTGCTGTATCAAAGGCATTTTTAACTAAGTCTACCGCTTGAGGCTACATCTTAGTCGAGATTGTGCAAGTTTCTCAATTCAGATTACAGCTGATATCTTTCCTGGGTTGAGGGAATGTTAATCCCTGATTCGTGAGAAGAATTTCCACTTGTATTCGGTACAGTGTCTCACAGGATCTGTTGACTGCTATGCAATTTTGTCCTCTTGAAAGTCACGAAACATCACTTTCAACACCAAAGTTTAGTATACTAGCTTTGTTTCTGATATCAACTAACCAGTAACCTTTTATTACAGGCTTGTCAAAGAACAGCTCCCGGACAGGTAGAAGGGAGAGCTCAGTGTACGGGAGCACCTAAGCAACCTTCGAGCCATCAAGCACCGGTATGAACGTTGTACATTCATGCAATATCGTTTGGCACCTACTCACGTGTATCGACTTATATTTCCCTTGTAAAGCAAACCATCAGGAAAATTTGAATGCAGTCCTCACCTGAAAGTGGTTTGTGGTTGAGAGCAACCATCTGTTTTACTATGTTAAAAGAAGTCAGGATGACCTAAACTTCCTGTTTTTGTACCTTCAAATCTATTTGTTACTACTGAGACAAAGCGACAGAAGTACTAATCCCGTATTATCTTGTTGGCTAAGGACTTCTGATGCTCGCGATTTTACTAGATAATCTCATGTCTGCATCCCCAGACTTCCTTCTGGACATCTCTCTCAATCTATCTGCATGTAACAGGATATTTCGTCCAAATAAATGATAGCAGAATGCTCATGAGTAATCGGGGATTTAGTTTACTCCCAAGTTGGACATCACTCACATTTGATTGCACCCTTGGCATTCAGATAAACTTTCCAGTCAGCCTGTTTCGAAAAGAAGCACTAGACTCCAGTTTCGCTTCCATTAAAGTTCATCAGTAATGCATGTCGTTGTCACGGCCGGGATTTGAACTCCGGACAGTAATCTAAACTATCACCTTGCAGGTTTTATTGAGACCAGTGATCTCTACCTGTCTAGGAAGCCCTAATAACGGGTTTNAACGCTACGACCAAATGTGAGTGATGTTCAACTTGAAGATAACGAAATATTTTGTACAAAATGTACAAAACCGTTTATCGTGACACAATGTTCAAACTTCTCATTACTGGGCAAAGTACTTTCGCCGTCTTCATCTTCATCAATCAGGGACTGACAATTGATAAACAAAACATCAATGAATTTGATGTACCTAAACCACTTTTCTAAGGAGCGCCGCGATTCCTGTAATTCGTACATTAAAATATGAGCCTTTGATTCAACATAGTACGTAAGGAAGGTTCACCTAGGAGCTCTCCATTAAAAAGGAATCGAATGTTCACTTGTTCAGTGTCCGCTTTAGAGGGCTCTGTATCCAGTTTGCGGCTCAGAAAATAGTCTCTACGTATCGTCTTAGAAGCCGGCGTGAGTACAACAATCAATCTCCATTCCAGCTGACAGCTGTCACACCAGAAACTACTAAGAGTACGGTGTCATGGATGTCGCTGACCAATGAAATTGGGCCACAGACTTCACTAGTACTCAGTCTTGTCAACAGATTTAGGTGTTCTCCAGTTCCCATACACATTTAACCGTTCAGAACTCAGCTAGATCAAATAACATCAAATTATCCCTTTCTTCGTTAACGCTACATAACGCCATATCTATCTTGCTGGTGGCACCTTGTTGAATATCATTGTTCAGCAACGGATCGCCTTAATGAGAGTGGTTAAATGAGGCTCAGAATGCAACCGCTAAGGCAACAGACATCTCTCAACGTATCTTAGTTCTGGAGCCTGGGCGATCTTTGTCTCGTGATAATCATTACATGGTGAACAAAAATGGCCATTTTAAGGGCGTGGCCTCTATACATGCCGTTTAATCGAGAGGGACAACTCTCTGTGACTACTTGATATGTAGACACACATGTCTTCAACTTTGCAATCACAACGGTTAGTAAGGTCTTGTCGAACAACTTCTCGGGTACATGAGTGGGCTACTTCGATCAGCTCTGTGGTCTTCAAGATTCGTTGTCAGACTGCTGTAGGTTTAACCTGTGTCTTTTGAGTGCAGACGGTGAGCGATGTCCGTGCTTTTACATTATGACAGGCATGAACCACTTGGACTAGAATTGTGCTTCTTATCGACTTCGTCAATTCCGTCCTGAGCTCGGACGGACGATACTCACAAGTATCAAGTGTTTGTCACACAACTGTTTTATCTATGCGATACATACTTGTAGTTCATGCAGTGGAGCAGTTCAGCCACAGTTCCAGGTTGAGAATTCACTGTTACAAAAATCTAGGGTATATCTGGATTCCTATTCAGTCCCTAGCGCTAAATGAGATGAAGGTGTGTAACGTATAATTTGTGTTTCCTAGACTCGATAAAATGTTCCGTTTATATGGACTAGTGGCTCACTAGCACCCTGACTGTAATATGCTTTCTTTTGTTGAGACTTCAAAGTTATTTCGCTTTAGGTTCTGACCTTTTAATCCCACGAAACTGTCAACGAGATAAGCCGGCTGAAACTCTAACAATGACACTGATTAAAAATGCCCCTATAATGACCGCTGAAGGTTGTGGATTGCAAGTAAACCTGTCTGCTTCAGTACAGAATAAAAGATTGATCACATTGAAAGTTTTGGTGAAGGTTAGGCTGTTCATAGCAACAGTAGTTACGGATGACGAGGAGAGCACCTGCCAGACGAAACACCATTGAATTATCCGTGGCCAATTTTATTCACTAACTGGTTCCACATTTCTCTACTAAATGTATTAACCTTTTGGTCTTCCGGTTTATAGTCCATAGTAAAAACCAAGTCATACGTTGGTTATTTGTCGGGAATTTTTCGCTTTCTTTGATGAGGTGACTGGTTAATGTGTGCAAGGATGAAATGCAATTTACCGATCATCCAAATCACATTAACCATCCAATCAAAATGCAAGATAAAAGAGAAATACCGCCAGAGAAATATTGGAACTGCGAAGCCGTCTATACAGACGAAGAGGGAGGTAAATAACACCAGCTTACCAAAGACAAGTCTTCAAGAGTATACGTCTTTTATGAATAATATAGCCCTCAGTGCAATAATTTGGAGACTGAATGTAATAATTCCCTTGGCCCGTTCACTTGCGAAAATGCAAACATCCTCTGACTTCTGCTTACAAGTTTAAAGAACAATGAGCGACTAATGCATTGTGTATTGAGAACTGACTAACCCTTGGCATCTGTTCACTTCCCTAGAATGGTTCTGGTCAGCTTACTTTCTAAAGAAGTAGCGAAATTGCGCTTCGTCTCTATAAAGCTTGCGTATAACGCAGTGAAGTGAACTTTGGTCAACTTGTGGTGGGTGTGTTGACTACAGACCCCAAATTAGGCCTGTCCATATGCTACCGTGTGTGTGTTTGTGTGTGACAGTGAACTCTCCCGATGTTTGAATAAGATAACGAGACAAATTAAGTCAGTAATTTGGTTCACACACCTACGTCAGTCATGCGTTTGTGACCAGCGTGCAAACCTAAACACCAGATATTAAGCAAAAGGGAACTAGCATAGATCCATTTGGATTGTGAGTGGCATTAACCGATAAGTCCACAGCGTGCACAAAACAACACATGAAAACATTTTGAGGGCAGTCAGCGTGTTGTCAGTGCATTACGAATATAATCTCCTCGGGACCTCCAAGCATATGGGTTGTAGGTAATCATCAGGGCGGTAAACAGCGAAGCTATCTCATGATACTAAATTAGGGCCGATAGGTGATTTCGATGGAGAACGCAGAGCTTCAAGTTAGCTGACCACCTTTAATAAATTGGTGTACAAATTTACTTTTCAGATAATGACCTCTGTAATAAGAGTACTGTCGTTTTACCATTTTACATGTTTCTTCAATAGCAGTAAAATCAAGTGGTGCAATCCACACATTTGTTTTTGTTGGACGCATTGTTCTATGGGTACCGACCTGATTGTACCATAGTACACCTGCTCACGAATTACTGCCCTCAAACAAAAACAGACCTAACTGTTCTTTCCTTGAAAAGAGTAGATAACTTTTTTTCACGATGATTCATTCGACAGCACACTGTAGTTCTTAGGCCGTGCGTTTTGAACGATGATCCCTTTAATCTAATTATTACAATCTCATCAGAATACCCGGCAAAATCTTTTATCGCTTTCGTTGCTAGGTGCCACGTTACACAGTATGATGGCTGAATTAGCTAATCAGCATACACACTGCGACCTGTTGCATAGTCCGGTGGTAGAGTTAGAATGACGAGTAATAGTGCAACAGTCTCATCAAGTGGAACCGTATCAAGGACTAAAAGATTAACCTGGACCACATGTTGTACATATGGTTCCAGCAGCCTATTACACGTGCACACAGCTACAAATGTTGGCCCAATTTAAACTTCTTGTCCTCAGATCTTGTAATCCAGTTCCCTGGTGCTGTGACAACTTGCATTGGTTTGAAAAACGTTACCAGCAATAGGTAGGATGTCTCACGTAATAATATTTTGCTCGAATTTCGTCGGTCACTCTTAGACATGACCATATTGCTTTTGGTTTATTGCTTGCTCCCAGTATACGACGTGCATGTTAATTTTACAAAAGGAACCGATGAGATGCGGACGGAATGTTACTGCGCAGGATACCTTATGTGTTACCGTTGGCTTCATCGGTAGGAGCTAGTGTTTTCACACTCGGATAAACTCCACATTTCCCACGGCAACCCTCACACTATAACACATACGTTCATGAAATGTACTCTCTTCGGAGACAACCCCTTGTTCAGAGTCTACATTGCATTCCCGATTCATTGACAATACACTACTCTTACATGACAATTAACTTCATTATTTACACTCGTGAAAAAATACCACAATTTGGAAACAAGCATCAAAATTTACCACTTGCATGGTAAACATTTAGTCTTTTCTGGCAGTTGTAGGCCCTTTTCTGGCTCGTGACCATCAATTTTAGCCCATCGCTGTTCTGGTTAAACTCAGGATCATTGTTGTTCCTCACCATCAACTTTTGTTCGGTCTTACCTTTTTAAGCTCGTGCCCGACTTTGGTAACCCACTTGTTACTGTTAAGTTGCAATCGCCCGTTTTATTGGTTTCTCGATTTTTATAGTTACCAGCTGCTACCTCATACACTCACAGGGGAAGTGGTATACAATCTTGTCGAGTTCATTTTGTGTTGTATACCGACTTTCAAAGGCATATGTATTGACCAGCAGTAAAACGATGGTTAGAGGTTCAAAACGGTAGTTGTTAAGTCGGCGGGAGAATCAGAATATGCATCCTAGTAGCCTAGTCTTACGCACGGTGAAGGCGTACTACTGTAAACTTGTGAGTAAGATAAAGTGAAGCGCGAAATTGGAGTTCACAGTAGTTCTGAGCTCAAGCCTGAAGATGTAGACTAAAAATGGTGAGAAGTGATGTTGGAGAACCTGCGGCTTGTTATGTCTGCTGTACGATTTTAGAGCCGCATCTGTTCTATATCACTGCGCTTCCACAAATTTGATCAATTCACAAATGTAACTCGAATTTATCACATTGATTGATACTTTCGGGCCCATGTAACATTCAGCGTTTCACGGCTACAAACACCGAGTAACATGGTTGACAACGACAAACTGCCCCCAACCATATCATACCGAGAAATCATTTTATCTAGCGACAAGTGCGCTTCATGCCATTTACAATCGTACTCACCTGATAACGCGCCAGCAAAAGCTGTCCCAAACAACCTTTCTCAATTTATGTATTTATGTCAATGAGGGCAATGTTACATTTATGCATTTGATTTATCATTCGTTGCTAATTCTTAGCGTTTTACTGTGACATGATCGCACTTAACTTGGCCAGAACCCTATACATAACATGCGCTATTTGTATATAACAATGAAAATCTAGCTCACCCAGTTGGTAATGTTTGTTTTGTTGAGTTTTCTGGCAGTACTTGTTATCTGTCGTTATTGCCCGCTGCATGCATTCTTGTGCATCCCGCTTTCTGATTTGTATTGCTACAGACACAATAGATTAACAACTGAACTCAACTATTCAACACTCTATGCTCACTGATACTTCTTCAATTTATAGAGATATCATAAAAGATCCAGCAGCAGACAAGCACTCTCTGTTCACGTCCAATCAGACGGGTATATCTCCGATGGGGCTCTACTATTAAACCATAACAAAGAAAAGACAGTACTTCCACAGAACGGAACAAACATCAATCTAACAAGACGTACGTTCCCTGTTTTTGCCGTTTTGAATAACCTACTGTACTTTAATTTCATGACATCATTTTTATCCATTTTTGAAATTGTGTACCTTACAGAAATTTTGTTGTTATCGTCTCAAAATCGCCTGTGTGAAACAACAGCTCAGAATGTTTTACTGACGTTGTCGATGAGCTACTTCACACGTAACCTTTGATGTTCGTATTCTGGTGACAGCAATGAAAAAAACTAGTGAACTGTGTTTACTTGTTTTAAAGCAAGTAGTCAAGCGTAGCGGATGAAAAATAATGCAATATGGCCCACAAAATTTACAGTGGAGCACCCAACCTGGCTAAATTTGAAGCAGAAATTTGGGAAGTGATCACACTTCATGTTAACATTTACTCACTGAAGTCATCCCACGTCCATACGGTTGGGCACCCGCAACTTATAAATTATTGGATTATGTGCGAAATCTGTTCAGCGTTATCAAGACAAAAGAAACCCTTCGGTTAACTCAGTCAAAAATACAACAGGGACGTTTTCACGCACAAAGGATTGGTCAGTTATAACACTTGTAGCTCTCTTCATCTGATCTCAATTACTGTATTCTGGGATTTAAGTTTTACTAGCAAGTTTTACATTAGTGTAGTCATAACACTTTTCACTACATGTGACAATTTATAAAACGTCAATTGAGATGTAATTCTGAAAAACCTCGATGGTCAAGCATTTCTGTACAGAATTGTGATAGAAATCCGTTAGAAATACGTTTGCTTTTTAATTCAACGTGAAATCCGTCAATGATAGAACAATTCATGTCGTCACAGAGTGAACACATTCCTTAAGGTTGGGTTTCATTATGTGGGTGCAGTTTTGACAGCGCAATAAAGATTTTTGCTTCCCCATATTATGCACAAACAGCATGGGCTAGGGTATCAACCTTACTGGCGTATATTTCGTTATGAATGGAAGCTGAATTCCGACCCACTTAATTGAGCAAGGATGAATTGATTACCACTTCGCTGTGTACAGTTACGTTCTCGCTTCCAAACATCCCATTGTAAATGCTTGCAAGCATAACAGAGGTTTTCCAATCAACTCAAAGGAGGTATGATACTTATTCCGTTTTGATCATTTGACGACCATGTAACCAATGCTCTATAGTCAGTTAGAAATCAGGCTTGATTTCACCTACTAAACGTTAATGAATACAGAGGAACGGTTTTTCCCAACTACACTCGGGAAGATTCCTCACAGGGGCAATTCATTCCGGAACAACGGATACTTGAACTCAAGTATTCTCAGACAAATGAATTTCGCCGTTTCAAAAGTCACCTTTCTGCCTAAGCGTAGTTACGAAAAAATGGCTCTATTGAATACTCAATAGGGATTCCGGAGTTGGGGCTATTTCGAATAAAAAACTTAGTCGAGAGGCTTATCTAAACGCCAGCGCGGCGACCAAATGTGGGCGATGCTCAGTTTGAAATAATTCCAATTTCCGAACTTCTAGTGAAAACCTGAACAATGCGTAGTTGGTTCCGTGAAGTCAGTCACTTCCACCCTTCTGAAAATTTATGATCAGCTGGCCATCGACTAGACTGAACAAAGCGATCCTGTTCATTCTCCTTTCGAAATGGTCGAGCAAGCTGGGTACTATTCACACATAGTTGTGATTGGGCAGTCGAATATAATCATTTCCTCATATCTGTTGTGAGGTTACCGACGTTATGGTTAACACGGCTGTCTTCCAGCCACGAAAGCCGGAGTGCAAATATCGGACGAGGATATGCATTATCGATGAGCTTTAATAAGAAAAAGACGCGAGTCTATTGCTTCTTCACAAACTGGATCATCCGAAAGGACTATCTAAATGGAAAGGCTGCGGTCAAGTTTGGGTGATGTTCACTTTGAAGTTTTCGAGTAGGTTCACGACCAGTGTTAAATAGAAGCCAATCGGTTACAGACTATACGGTTCAGACTAATGAAAGTTAAATAATTCAGAGCTACTGTACGTCAGAGTTGAGCAGTGCTGATAACCGTACAAGAGCTGTGGTGTGCATTTTCTACTATCACAGACTTGTGCAGTTACACGTGTGCATTTGTTGACAAACTGGCTGTTAGATGAAAGTATCGAAAGCTAAATTACGGCTGTTCGCATCATGCGAAATTCATGGGAAATAAAACAAGAAAACAGAGCCCTTTGAATAAAGGCATCTAAATAGTTTTACCGATGAATAATATTTGTTTACTGTCTATAGGATGGAGCACAATTATCCAACGAAAGATCTGAAAATCCAACTGTCAGTGAATAATCAATCCGACACTTTGGTGAACCAGAAAAGTTACATCAAGAATTAAAGTGCGATTATAGATATTATCCCATGACATAAGGCTCCGTGCATTAGTTTATAAATAGTCCACACAATTGAGTGACAAGGTTGGAAACATGTCTTTGTAGGCTTTTCTTCGTAGCCCTCATCAAGCGTTTATTCAATCTCGGGGATTGCACTGATGACTAAGGTCAAGACACCAAAGACACATTTTTTCACTGGCGTTTGACAGTAAATTTGAAAAATTTTGTGGGCAATAAATATCAATGTTTATTGATAACTACCCGTTTCTGACCCAGAGGCATGTTCCAATCAGTTATCAATCTGTGTGTTTAGAGGAGGTCGGATTGCCAGGAAGTGAATCCACGCGCTGATCTAAGGAAAACATAACACACACCATGACCGCAGAAGTAGGGTGTAAGACTATTGTTGAATTTCTCTCTTCATTAATAAGCAGACATGCAGACAGAAATAAAAATGAAAGCAGCACAACCAGTTTAATAAATTTCATCCGAAGTAAAGTAGTTTCAAGTGAGCAGAGGGCATCAAAATTTAATGTACGCTCTAACAGCTATGTGATCTTCAGAGTGCTCCATTTACCCACGGATAGTTGTGATTTAGAGCAACTCGGGATCTGACATCATTTGCACCGAAAAAATTGAAACCGTCATTCTCTAATTACGGCACTTTGAATTTTTCCATTTCTGTCACTTTTGCACACTTGGATATCTCTTATCACTCACCCTCTCATAATTCATTCTAAAAGTTTGACCAGTAGTGGTCGAATCTCTAAACGCTACCTGATAGTTGAAGGTGGTTCTTGTGATTTCGAACCTCTACGTGTTCATTGAATACACATTTGAGTATATATATATATATATATATATATATATATATATATATGATACAGTTGTTCTTTTACAAACCCTTGAAAGGTATGCGCTGCTAATCAGACAAGTTGTTTCGGAACAACATTAGGATAATCAAGAAATTGGTTAAGTAATAACGTATCACACGAAGTCGAAGTTTCTTCTCCGGTCTGGAGATGCTTATGTGTCAGAAATGAAACGTTGCCTACAATTGCCTACAATTAAGAGTCTAGATACACACACAGTCTCAACAATATTCTAGCTACGGCTTCTTTCTAGGCTGTTTTCACACAAACATACAGGACTCCGTGGAACAGTAAGCTAACTGGGCTATAATGTAACTGTCTCTGGAATAATGGCCGGTTCATTGGTCGACTCTTCACGTCCGTTGGCTTTAAATTAATTGCTGGGCCGTTTTACCGTGTGAACACAATAATCTGTAAACAGCACGTAACCATGAGCCGAATATCGTCTCGTGACCAGTTGGACAACTGAAACGGGTCGCAAGTTAATGGAGGGAAAATGTAAATCTAACGCACTACCACCGTTGATCGCTCTCTCTGCGCTTCTGTAGACCTTCCAGTCATCCCCTTCCGAACACAGGAATCAGGCTCACATCCCGCTCTTGATGTAGTTCGTCAGTTGCGCATATCCTATTAGTGGTCTAGATTTTAACTCCGGCCACGTTCCCGTAGAGCAATCATGTTAGACACCACGACTGAATCACCACAGAGAAACATTTAGCCAGTTGTCTGTGAGCAGTGCTCAGATAGCTCGGCCACCTCGGGAGGTAGCACATTACCGATTCTTTCAACTCTACACACATGACTAAGACTTCTCTGTAGGTTGAATTCACCGAAAAAATTGAACTTGTTGGGCGCTATTTTGCTTATCGTTAAGTGAAAAGAGAGTTTGGTTAATATCAATTGGACATCACTCACAGTTGATCACAGGTTCTGTATTCAGGTAAACTTTCCAGCTAACGTCTTTAAAAATGAAGATTCACGTCCAAGACTCGTTATTGCCAAAGTAAGTCGAAAATGCACGATCGTCATGGAGAAACAACTAAGAGTGCTACATAAAATTGTTGGTTGTCATGGTTTGAAATATTGTGATTAACTGAACAAACACCTGGAGGGTCAACTTGCCTGCGCATTTGCTATGGACTAGACGTTCCATAGAGGACGAAATTAGACAACTACATGGATAGTAAAAGAAACAAATGGTGGAAGAGAACAAATTGTAAGCGCGCTTTAATGTTGTATTCAGTATTCGCTCGATATTGTCCTCGTCAGCGAGTAGAAGTATGAAAACCTGTATCCGCATAGTCGCTAAAACGGCGGGTCTGGGGTCAATCAGTTGGGAGTGTTTGTAAAAAAAAATATCATGCGGTAACCATTTTTAATAAGAACTTGTTGAATAGAATCAAGCTAACTGCATACATGTTGTCTGAATCAGATTCTGATAACCGTATGGGTTTCCCTTCGCACTAAATTGATACAAGGCCTTCGAACTACATCACCCGAAAAATCTACGACTATCTTTTGTAAATGCTTCTAGTGTTTCACACCTGATGACCTGAATGCTCGGGAGTGATAACAGACTTCACTCCTTGATCTCAACAGTACATGTAATACGATGATGTGTATGTTGTTAAAACGCGTACACGTGATTTCCAGCTGACTGCAAGGATCATGTACCACAAGCATGGTATTCACGTGTCCGTTTTCAAGGTTTTAATTTGATGGCACTTCTTCTTGTATTCACAAAAAACAACTTGATTTTAACTTAATCGTACGACTGAAAATCCATGATGTATTCGTTTGTCTTGATTGACCCGACTAGTTGGGGTCAGGCAGCGAAGTATAAGTTTATGTGTGGTTCACAAAACTTCGGTTATAGACCTTCTTTTGAACAGCCTTAGATTTTGATTGGCACAAGACTTGGGGGTTGAAATAAGACTTTCCATCGATCCACTTAGGAGAAAATTACGTGACTTTATTTTATACATGTTAGCACTCACCTGTAAAGCACATGTAAAGTTTACAATGAGGGTTGGATTCTGGTCCATGTTTTTTTTTATACGGCCGGCGCGCTGGTCACTATTGCGCTGATTTCATAGTGGTTAATATGCTCAACTATTATTTTTCGGTACTCTCGACAAAAGACGGTTTAACTGTCTTAAAAGTATTATTCCATAATCTCGTGACATGCGCTGTTTCATACATCTGAAACCATCGACTTCTTTGACTTTGTCGTGTAATGTATTGATTACACGTGATTTATAAGGGATCACGATTGTCTAAAAATTCATGTTACAGGAGTTTAGGCATCCAGATACTTATAACGGTTTGATAATATGTTGATAAAACCCGCTAAACTAAAATTCTGAGCTTGGGAAATCACTCACAATAAGCTAAATTGATTTTTTAAAACTCTGTATCACTATTTAGAATATGCGCAAACCGCCCCTGTTATCAAAGCTGAAAGCGACGAACCATCGGATGGTGTGGAAAAGTCAGTGCGAACCTTGCAAGTAAGGAACAGTCATCAGTTCGAAAAAATAGTTGGTGAACCTCACTGTAATCTGGTTCGTTCTATGTGTAAAGGCAAAACAGAAGCTTTTTACAACTTTGAAAACTCTTGGATAGTAACTTACTCACAGTTTTTAAATTTATCTTTCTGTGTGCTCTGTAGTTAGACTGATAGTTTGTCAAGCCGTATATAGATGTATTGAACCCAGTGTAACTTTATAGGTTACAGGTGGCAAACGAAGTGAAACCAAATGAATTAAAAATACATAAAAAGGATGCATTTCAGAAACAGTCTGGATCATTTGTGTATATGGTCTAATAAATCGAGGTGCAACTCGTACGTAAGGGAGAAAGTAACTTGGAACTGTGAACTGAAGTATGAAAGAAGCGCACCTCAACAAACGACGAATTGTTGGCTTTGGTGTTGAAGATCGTCTACCACTTTAAAGTCGTGCAGATGACGAAACTTTGATGAGTGGAAATAGCATCGGGAATGTAGGTACCAATTACGCTTTTGAAGTCCTACAGCTCGTGACTGTTAAGACAGATTCAAGCACTTCGTCCCATCATAAACTCACAGGGACAATAACAAACGTTTGCACTTCAAGTGGTTCATCTATTGATGCAACATCATTGATTGATCCGAACTACATTTGAGAACGTGCCTCAAAGGATGTAACGGCTGACGACACCTCTCGAGTATCGTTATTACATGAGTAATTCAAAAAGTTTCGGCGACCTGTCCGAATATGAAACTGAATAGTGAACAAAAACATAATTTGTAGCCTTAGGTCGCCTTCTCCCGAACATCTGCATATTTGATATGATATACTGTTGACAAGCTTGAACACGTATTTCAAGGCAAGTTGAAAATCAAGGTAAAGCATGTAATGCGATGGCCGAATCCTTCTCTAGCCTCTGATTTCGATTACAACACTCCTGAGGAAGGCCACCCGAGGTGGTTGGAACGTAGAGTATTACAACTTGCTCGTAACGTTGTGTTATTCCCAATCTGTTCGTCAGTAATGCTATCTACCTCAAACTTTCCAAACAACTGATGCAGCTCTGTCGGAGGAATCCAGACAACTTGCGTTCTGCCGTATTCAGCCATCTCAATCGATATCAGGTATAAAAAGTGTCTACACCTGGCTTCTTGGAAGGCGAACCAAATGGAAGTGCTCTGACTCAAAGCACGGTTTCACCTCTCTCGCTTGTTCATGACATTTTTCCGAAGTCGCATTCATATGTGCATGCAATGTTTCCATTAGATTTCCGAAGTCCACATAGATGGAGCAAATTATACTCTTCTTTTGCCGGTTTCTCAACAGAAGCTGCTTTCTTTATATCATGACTCATGATGGTCAATCTTCTTTTAGAGCTTTCTATTTGTTTGAACATAGCAAGTTGAAAGAAAACTTGTGAACGGATAAAAACTCACTACCGTGGTCATGAACCAACCTTTCCCTCACCATCCCTGTCTTACTGATGTGAGGTCACACAAGGAACAAATCAGTCGAACACAACAACACTGTCATTCTGAGCCTTTGCTTTGTGGCAGTGTCACAGCCTAAGACAAATGGTTTCCACGCAGACAGGCAGCTTTTTGGGCGGGCACGCCACATTTTTATGTCACACGAAAGATGCATGCACCATAAACTGAGGATATGTTGTACGAACCATACACTGGATTCATCGATTTTTAAGGCCTAAAAGTGAAGAAACTCCTATATGAACCGAAAGGCCAGAAAAATATACATTTATACAACTAATCCACGATAATACTTTCCTGTCTCATCGGTACATATCACGTATAGAAAGGTTGGTATGTACACATGTCGGTTAAAACGGGAAGTATTTTCTCGGACGAAAAAGGAACTGAAAACCCGAAGAATACCTTGGAGACAACATTAATTTTTAGCTGGAGCCTCCATAGACACTCAACATGAGGTGCTCATTGGCATACATTTATTTGCTGTAGCCATCGGTCAGGTGTTGGTGTGCCTTGCACTTCTAGTGAACAGTGTTGCACATGAACTCGTGAACTACAGCGTGTTCCCAAACGGTTGGAAAGAAATGTTCTATAGAAAAAGGCATCCTTCTCACTTCTCATTACGGCCTCAGTATAGAAAAAGGAAGTTAAGCGAGTCGAAAAAAACTAGTTATTGATGAAAACACACTGTATCGCCTCTTGGGGTGATCCAGCTATCTGAGCATTACTCAAAACAGAATGTGACTGGGCTTTCGTCTATGGTAATTCAGTCCTACCTAATCTGAGGCCAGTGGCACGGTGGTAGACCTGGTTGTCTCAAGAAGGCATAACCGGAGTTCTATCTTCCGCCGTGTCAAGGATATGCACTACTGGCTGTTTATAACAAGAGCGAAACTCAATTGTAGTGCTTCTTTTCGATAAAGGCTGATTTGAACGTCTGTGAGAGTGTGATGGCTGTGATCAGTTGTGGATGATATTCAACTGGTACGAAAGCCGAAACTCCCTACTACTCACCAGTAAGCGTAACACTAACTAATATAGTTCGTTTATTGTAAACCGATAAACCACAATTAGGCCTATGAGTTTGTTCAAGCATGAATTCTTCTATTCGGGTTACAGTTGTGCATAAAATAGGCTTAAATATTGCACTGCATACTCAAATAGACGATTTTACAATTGTTGTCTTCATCTCATTTCCTTCATGAAATTGTCAGATTATCAAAACCTCTTATATAACGGTCCCCAGAATTTTCATAGATAGGTAGAGTGAACAAAAATTACCACCCGAAAAGGTTGTCACTGTAGAGTAGAAGAGAGTCGACATAGAGTTACCTTTTAGGGGGTGATTATGTCATGCACCAAACAACACAGCGACTAAGAAATTCAATTAGACGAACGTTTAATACAGCTGAACTCCGTGTAATCGCTCGAACTCAGAAGCTACCGGTGCTTTCAGTCGAAAGAGATCAGCCTATCGGAGCCACTTCACATTGTGTTTACCAATTTGTATCTAATTGCGGAGGAAGTTACATAGGCAGAGCCGGAGAATAGCAGTGTTGCTGAAAAGTGTAAACAGCCAGTTTCCTCGGTCGCCACCGGTCACGCTATCGATCCATCTTGTGCATTCAGAATCCTGTTGCGCCATTCCAACCCGAGATTCTTACGGTTCGCTGAAGCAGTTGCAATTAATCGCCTCAAACCAGCTCTCTATGTTCAGAAACAACTGTTCGTGAACCTGACCCTTCCCTGGACTTAATGTTTTATCCTAACTCGCTTATTGATTTTCCACCCCTCAAATCGATTGTTTTTAAAAAAGCCCACCCGTATTATTGTATGCTTAGTACTGATGAGTCAATACGAAATGCTTGCATCTACCAGTTTTCGTGCTCTAACTACTTTGTTCAAACTGTTCAAAGGAACCAATTGTTTCAAAGAATATTTCTGTTAGTCCTCGTTATCCTGTTAAGTCGAGACGAGTTACAGAACGCGTGCAGTAAGGGCTGATCATTCATTAGAGATCATTTATGTTATCCACGTAGAAAACCTGTGCTACTAATGCATTTGGTAGAATTTTGACGGAGCCAACAGAAACCCGTATAACCATATCACAGAATGTCGATCGGAAAGAAACAGCCAATCGAATACAACACCAAAAACAGACGTTCAACAGTTGTGTAAGACATCGAAGCATAAGGCAGTCAGACTTTCATAGAAACTTTCTTATCATTTGTCTGTCAAATAGTTAATTTGTTAATCTGAGTGAATCTTTCATATTTAAAAGTACACAAACTGATTCAAACGCAGCGAACCTTAACCATAAAATACATGTCGCATGTCATCACGTTTATCGATTGTCCTTCTACTAGGTCAGAAATGAGAGATCAATACTTGAGATTCTTTTACAACGATGTAAGCATCAGTGCACACTCGAACTAAGTTATACTTATGAAGTTAATGTTAATCATGCATCCAGACGCCTGCTATACTTCTAACAATGTATCATCTGAAAATCGTTCACGATTAGTCGAAGCTTTCACATCCCCATGTATTTATCACTCAGTTCTCTTCGCGAAAAACTACTTTCGAGTTTCGTTCCTGTTGAAGCTCGTTACCAACGAATAAGTCATTTATTGTGTCTCGATCGAGCAATCTGAGTAACACATATGAGTGAATGTGGCTGAGTGTTTTTGTTTGATGATTTGTTCGTTCAAAATGGGAGTCATTGGCGTAGTGGTCAACACGGTTGCTTAACTAAAGCGCGGTCGGAGCTCAACTCTAGAACGTCAGTAAGACACGTAACACTGACGAGTTTTAACAGGAGCGAAGCTCGAGTGTTGTACTTTGTTTGGTTGGGGCTGAATGGCGCGTGTTGCAATGCGACAACCGCGGTCAGCTGTGGGTGGCGTTCAGTGTATATAAATCGAATTTCCTAATACTCACTACGGCATTTTGGAGTCACTGACAGTGTATTTTGTTACCTTGTCTCAGAAGTTACTATTACCCAAACATGGCCTGGCCCGATTCACTTTTGGAGATTTGGACTTACCTCGAGTCGATATTGTCAGTCAAGCGTTCCGAGTTTGTACAAGTCGGAAAAGACCAACATCAGCCCCGAATATATCCAAGGAACTTGATGTGAAGTCAACCTCACGGACACCGGACAACACAGTACAGTATGCGCCGTGGTATTCATCAGCACGTAGCCAGTCGGAATCTGAGAAAGACACAAAAGACGTCCGGGATGAATTGGCCAAGTATATTTCAAAACCGGAAACTTCTGATACGTGTTTAAAACGTCCGACAGGTATGTTAGAGAACTCGCATGAACATCACGCTACCCGCTAAAGAAATTTCATAACTCTGTTGAACTATGACAGATAACCAAACAGGTGTTGCCCACTCTTTCTTTGTTGGTAGCCATTCCAAACCTGAAATATGGTCTCACATGTGCTCTTAGAAAAGGAACTTTTAATTTGGGGTCGAACCTCTTTATGGTTTGGCGTAATTCGTGGTGTAGTTGAGTCACACTCCATCAGTTGAGGCAGCCCCAATGTTCTAAGCTAGTGAACGCTCACTGATTATCAAAGTGCCCTAAATGGATTTTCATTTCAGTGATCAGATAGATAGGTAAATTTTCAACTGGAAAACCGAGGATCTTGGTGGATAAGGACATTGGATTGCCCAATTTTCGGATTTCCCTTCACGCTGAAGTTTACCAGTGTGAGATTAGATAACAGAATTACCAACACTTGCAGCAATTAGTTAAGACTGTTAACAAAAGTATCCAACCAACTAGTATTAGCAACTTGGATGAGTGAAGTGATCAACGTGAGAAGTCATAACACCGTAGACGTAGAAGTACAGAATTACTTTACTCTCGATGCATTACACGTGTTGATCAGCTGTCTTTCAGATTTAATATTTCCAGTATGTTTTGGGTGAGATACTGCCAAGGGTTGACCTGATACTAAACATTAAACGTTACTAACTACTGGTTGGACATCCAACGAAGTAATTGGTTAAAAGAGAAAAGGCTTAAAAAGAAACAGTCTCGTATGCACTCTGTTTCAGTTACTTTGATATCTGTAACGTCCACACAACGTTTGCTGCAACGAAGATCTAGCCAAACTGCTACATTTTTTCATATAACTACAACAGAATGTGTACGCGAGTAAAAGTAGTGAAATTGTAAGTTTTCTGCAATTCTGTTAAGTACCGATGCGTTCTTTTTAATTAATAAACATGACTTATGCAATATGTTTGTTACATTTGCTAGTTGTGGTCAGGATGACTAGGATTAAGTTCACATAATACTTATTAATGCTTTCGACAGAGAACACCCCCCAATGCGAAGCTACTACTCTGCTTAAAAGGTTTCTTCTTAAATAAAAGAGCATCTTATAAAATCCCACTGAATTGCGTTTTGCACAGTGATTGAGACAACCTTAAACTAAACATTTATGGTCTTACAAAGTCTATTCTTAGTGTACTATATACCCTTCAAAGTGCTGTGCGCTGTTTCGTGACTCCTGCTCGCATTTTGTGACGGTCACGTGCCCATCATATAAAGATGAATGATGACAGGTCGAGAGAAATGAATCACACGCTTTTTGCGCTAAAAGTTTGAGTAAAAGATGGTTCAAGTGCACAACTTTCATACAGCAACACGATTACAAGGACCTTGGTAGTATCAGATGATTCATCGGACTCTGGAACACTCGACTAATTGAACCACATTACAACCAGTCTTATTTGAATTAACGTTTGAGCTAGGAAAACTAATTTGAAGGAAGACTGTATTTTATTAGATACCTTGCAGTTAGTTAAAGTTTTGATGCGATCTGCTCCTGTTTGCCTTTTGGCGTAACGCCGTTCAGTTCATGTTACAGCCGTACTACTCAAATCAAAAATTCCAAGTGTTCACATGTTAAACGACCTCTACACGCTCACATTTACAGGGTGCCATGTCTGAAGAACGTCTCTCATTTATGGAAAAGTTCATTTGATGATCTCTCTTTTGGCATGATTCACGGAACGATACTGCTGCTAAATAAGCTTTAGACTGAATGATTTAGTCAGGCGTAGGTCGGATTTCAGCGGACAAAACTGATATTTGAAGCTTGTTCCCTGATGTGTCTGTAAAATTAAGTGGTCCACCCTGTGGTCAATATATAGTTCTGCTGAATTCCTCTCTCGCACACTTGCCAAACCGTTTCCTCGTGAACCCCGAAAATACCTCTATATATATATATATATGTATATATCCAAGACGCTTCTTTCCTCAATGTAAGCTCCTAGTACAGATAATTTCCGTCACTCGTAAGAGTGTTTTCTGCATAAGAGTATTTCTTCATGAGAGGTTCTTTCCAGGAATGGCACTGCGATCATGTTAGGCTACTTTTTGTAGCTTCATTGCAGGCATTGCATGCGTTGACGTACGATAATTATGTAAACATCGTGCAAACACCCTCCAGAAAACGGTCTGCACCAAGCTTATGCGCAAAAAGAAGAACCTGACACACTCCCTGTAAAATAAGTGTAAACATATTAAAGCACCTTCGAAGAACTGTACACTATCTGTTAACCAGGTCAACAGGTCACAACGCCTGTTTAGTCCGATAGGACACGCAATAAATGAAGCTCCGCACTGTTCATGACGTGTTGATGTTCGGAATAGGCTAATCATCAGACCGACGTATCACTTACCCTACCACAGAGCAACGATTGTCAATTGGACCTAAGTTCTCTTGTGTAAGTGAGTATATCCACTGAATGTGTAGAAAACGAATCCATCAAACTGATGCCAATATCACACTGAAACAAATGCTCAAATGGATTCCCCCTCTGAGGCCAATACTTTTAGTTCAAAATTACCTATAGATAATCCGGAACCTGAGCAGTTAGCTTATCCCGAAATCGTTGAACAATTCACTGATGAACCTGTAGCTGAGTAGCACAGGACGACTTCAGAACGCTGTGACTGTAAGTCTCTAATGAGTAATCATTACTGTGATCACTCCATAAACAAGTGACTACCACTGTTCTATTGCTGTGAATCATTTCGTTTTGGTTTGTCTGTTGTATTTTGCTTTCACTTAAGTCACAGGTTAATGACTGATGAGGGCGTATGAAGTGAGTCCACGGCATATTCGGATGACTAACGGATTCAACAATTTAAGTCGAGGCGAGGGTCACATAATTGAATCGAAAAGAGTTTGTATGTTCATGTAATACGGCAAGGTGAAACAACACATTTACAACACTTAAGTTATCAGACTTACTCAGGCAACGTCACACATACAGGATCATGTTCTATTCCTTGGACAACGCGACCTAAAACACTTAACACGACTGGATTGGCAGCCATGTATCTGTCATGCATGAATTGTCTTTAATTCTAATCAGAACATCGGTTGAAACCTTGCTATTAATTAAGGTTCATTTGGTACCAAAATGTCGCTCTTGTCAAACATGGTTGACAGGGGTACCATGGCATAAAGAACTAAGTTGGATGGAGCATTCTGATTCTGATTTGCATCGAACTATCTAACCGTTTGTTTAAATCGAGGCCAAACATCCTAACCCGGAAGGCAATACGAAGCAGAACCAGATCGTAGTGGCGAAGGACACTAAGACACTATTTGATTTAATGGAACATTCTTATAACGAGATGTTGTACTCAGCAAATTTGAAGCAATTTTGACGATACCGGTCATTTACAATAACATTCCTACTTGCACTCTGTTAATCCGCCAGTTGCGTAACAGAAAACCACGGGGTCAACCAACTTTGTAAGAAAACGAGGGACTTTGAGTGACCTGATCAACCACTGAATGTACAACATTACACGTTATATTGAAATGGCTCGAGAAGACCGCTGTTACTTTCGGTAAAAACAGTATGACCCATCAGGTGACAGATTTACAGGAAATCTCGACCAGAGAATTTGATTTGAAACAGTAACTAGCTCATCATTCTTATTTGAGATCTAAGCAACAACATTTCTGCTGTTGGCAACAAACTGGAACTTTGCTAGATCAAACTCTGCATTTTCAGTGGCCGATCTGGGAGGCAGGTAGGATTACGAGTCGGTCGCAATTAAGTCAACTTCTTTTTACCCAGGGACAGGGCTAGTGGCACTGACATTTCCACAGGCAACCAGTGGTGGTGGTAGCCTAAGACTTCATAGCCACTTTGGTGTCGGATTCGCACAGCACACTTTCCGTCTGTTCAATTTTTCTTGGAGCTCGTTGTATTTCGGAAGTGAGATAATAATTTAGAAACGACTGTCTGAGGGTATTCAACACTTCGAGTGGCGACTGACGGAAATCCGAAACTGCCCTTCTTGGTCAACTTTACAGAAGATCGTATGCTTAATGGATTCAAATGGTTTTGACATGTAGATACTTCATGGCAATAAACCGATCTACACAGAACATGCTAATGACTGTTTTAACCAGCTTTTCTGTGGAATACCTCTAAGCCACTCAATCGTTTCTCGAAGACCAGGACACTTTCAGTTTTCTGTTGTTATTGATAGGCATTCCGCTGATTCGTTGCCCTAGGTGGTACCAACTCGTCAAAATGTAGGCGCCAGTGGTATAGAAGACAAGCGTTATCGTCTTTATAAATGGTATTATAAGGGCTTCACGCTGTTATTGCGAGGAAGATTGCATAATACATGTTCTCTAGGTTGGTACGGCTTACCGTGGAGCTTGTGAACCGACATGCGATTTTGAACAAGTGAGGCGATCACATGAACAACACGGTCGTTTGCCTATGATTGCTGCGAACATTCTGGCGGTTGATCAGTAGGCCGGATAAGGATGTTGGTTAAAACAGTTGGACCATATATAGCTGAGTTCTACTGGCCAAGATTACCAAGGGTTAAAGAAAAAACGATCTGGTCAAAAGTTATAACAATCTTATCTGCAGGTTCCGTCTGCTAAGGTAGGAACTTAGTACTCGTCTAAACCACAGGTTAGAAACGCTGATCAACGTAGCAGCAAGCTTGACGGATGGCATTCCTGCATTTTCGCTACTAATGGCTATTCCATTAAACAGCTTTAAACAGCAGAAGCTGACAAATATGGACGTTTCGCTTTCCTACCTCGGTAGTGGACACCGACAATCAGGAGTACAGTGACTACGTGAGGCAAGGAATATTAAACGCGGTAATGACACGTTAAACCGTTAGGTCTACGGAGGACGGAGGCGGCGGAAATTCTTCCCTCAGTGTAACGGACCACTGTAGGTTTGTTTAAGATGATGGCAATGAATATGCAGTTCAACCTTACGTCTGCGTGCGTTGGCAACCGTCATATCCCCCACCCGATTAAAACCAGTTGCAGTCGCTGTTTAATCGACAGCAATTCAATTGATACCGTTAAGGTTTGCAAAAACTGACTTGCTCGCCTCCTGCCACTGATCTGATTTATGAACAAAGTTTTCATCTCAGAATGACTAAAATGAGCTCAACTCATATCACTCTCCGAGGTTATTCTTTTTAGTCCAGGATACACAAGTGGTCATTGAGTCAAATCTCCATGGACCTCAAAGGTTGAGGGAGTCTGATGACATGGAGTCAACACGCTGTCAGATGGTTGAAAAAGTTGGGACAAAATATCCCGTACTCGTAAATATCCCTATCCTATCACATACTCCCTAAAACCAGAATAACTAGAACCTGGAGGTGGTTCATCAGCTGTGGTTATCAGTGTGCGTAGACAGCTTAATTTGAGCGAACACTGTTGAGTGTGCGTAAAATATAGCCTACTACGTACTGCCATTGATACACGACTGGCACCCAGTATCATTCCGTCACGCCCTTACTTGGATCCAGGCAGTTCAATCACAGTCTCTTTTTACTTGTTTTCGGACGTGCATCTTTGGGTGTTTGATAAGGAATCATTCTGAGGCGCCAGCAGGAAGGCTCAGAGTTTAGTTACTCAACAAAACTATCGGTGGAACTACGTCTGACTGCCATAGATCCACTGAACAGAATAGGAGTTCCGGTAGGCGTACATCACATCGAATGGAAAGCTTGAGATCGTGGTTAGTCACAACCGTGTAGCCTGCATAGAAAATCGGTCATTACGGAGGGGGTTTGAGTTACAGAAAGCAAACAATGTATTTAAATGTAGGTAGCAACTATTTTGATTACCTTCAACAGAGGAGTTGACGGTGCACGTATGCAATCTACATAAGCACCATGAACTTTGGTGGTGGCTGTTCTTCACGCGGTCCCACAACTCATTGCTCCAAATTGTCAAAATGACGTGATATTCATCTTTCTATTAATGATCGGGAATTCTTCAACATACCTGAGACCCAACGCCGCAAGTTACTTGCCTAAAACATATCGGTGTGTTGACAGATTAGTTTAACGTTGTCACCCATAGCAAGTGTCTGAGACGACTAAATCTGTTCGTCGCAGCCACTGATCCTGTTTCATAAGTTTTAGTCACCTCGCCTGGTGATGAAACGTTTGCAACCTAAATGCCAAGCTCGGCGAACATATCAATACCAAAAGCATGGCTTGACATTTGGCAGTCTGTAAAAAAAACAAGTTTGCAGACAAAACAATCCGGCTATCTGCAAGGAAAAAAGTGGACGGTGTCAACATCGGATGCCAGCTGTGTTAAAATGAGGTTCACAATTTGGCGATACATAAATAAGAAACTAAAATGACAAGTAAACTACCTGTTGATGCCCTTCCCAGCCGTATACAACAGTTAATTTGGAACACACGACACGAAGTATTCCGAGCGCTGTCTGTTATGATTTAGTCACGGACTAACCGAAAGGCACAGGCCAACACCTAAAATACAATAACCCAAATCGGACACATTTTCTGGAGGTCTGAGCAAAGCCTAAATTCTAGCCGTCATAGCAATCCCAATTGACTCCTTTCTATAGAAGTGCACAGGACCTAAGTAGTAAACGTGAATTACTACTAGTCGTCCGCAGGCAATCAGAAGGCACATGCACCAAACAATGATTGTACAACCTTCACTCCGTTTTCCACAATTGTCCCCGTCCAGTTTTGTCTTACGTAACAACACACAGATGTGACTATTTGGTTTCGTGCACACTCAACAGTCGTCTCCATCGCATGTAGTAAACTATTCAGTGGTGTATTCATAACTTAACAACCAAACTACAATGTGATTTGTATCATGTACTCTTCAGGACGCCCTCCCAAGACGAATGAAACGTTGTCTTGCAGTTTAGCTGTAACGTTGGTTGCCTCAATCCATTGACAAAAACACATTAAACACGTTGCTCAAAATTTCTGAACTCATTCTTACTAAACTTGGTACCGATAGTCTGCGAGTTCGGTTAGTTCTTTTACTTGTGATTCAGTTAGGAGCATTCATTAAAAAAGCCTTACCAACATTGTTCAAGCAAGGCAACACTCCATCTGTCAAAGTAGGGTTTTTGGAGAACACATCATTTTAGTCATTTTTGTTATAAAAATCCCCTTTTTATTGGTCATTTAAAACAGTGCCCCGACAGCAATCAGTCACAAGCGGATCGGTAACATGCAGATCATGCGAAAATGTTGTAAGATCGAAAGGAACATTGGGCGCAACGACGAACTCTGTTTTGCGAACACAAAAGCCGTTAATCAAAATGAATCTGACCAGAGGAAGCATGAACGGCGGACTTGTGAAACGCGGATGTCTTGCAGAAAAATGGCCGACTGATTATACGGAAAATGTAACACTGACACTTGTTGGCAGATCGATT
The DNA here is from genome assembly GCA_008508345.1 of Paragonimus westermani. NCBI lineage: Eukaryota > Metazoa > Platyhelminthes > Trematoda > Plagiorchiida > Troglotrematidae > Paragonimus > Paragonimus westermani. The sequence continues at coordinate 44,962 of QNGE01002537.1, read as the reverse complement.
TGTCACAGTAGTAGGGCATCGGCGAAATCCGGATTCCGGAATTCTAGAGATGACAGCAGTGGTTTGGAATTTCACGGCAAAAGTCGTGAATATCGTCCCACAGAAACAAATATATTGCGGATTGAAAAACGATGATGGTAGACAGAATCTCATCTGGGAAAACAGTAGACACACTGTTCGAGATGTACCTATTTTCATGGAACTTTTGTCACACCTTGTGATCACACATCACACATGAAATGACTTAGAGTTTTCCTAATCAGCGTTTGCCTTTCGCAAGAAATGACTTTGTATTCCTAAAATAATACATCCAGACTTAGCTGGATTGAAGTTATACTCTAATTATTTGAATAAAACATTGTGATCACCGAGTGAAAATCCATTTACTGGGAAAGTTTGATCAGTTGGGTAGACGAACCCAGATGATTTGTTTTGTATCATGAGACAGTCGCAATAAACAAGATTCCGTTTTCCGTGATCGAGATAAGCCGGTAGGTACGAGCTGATCAGCAAGGTAATAGTACGTCTACAGTAGAATAAGACTGTATCAGTTCCGCGCCCAACCTACTCCGCGGTTTCAAACAATATTAAATTATTAATAGACACTGAACCAAAACGGTTCAGACCACTTGGTTGTATAAAATTCAGATGGTCTGCAAGCGTATCCATTGTCATCAACAAGATTGCTGCGTCATCCACCGTATGAACAGTCCGAGGTGCAAATGATCAAGTAAGTATAACTATCCTACCACTCGGAAACTTAGTGTAAAAAGCGGACTGACTACGTGATCAGTAGAATTTTGTTCGACTAATGATAATGAGGTGTCGAAATTAGCCCATTAAGTTCATCCTCAAGGCTACCAGAAAGTAAGGCAGCTGGTGAGAGAGATTTATGTAACACCAAAACATTCATAAAAATTCAGCAGTCCATTCTAGAAGAGTGTCGTATGACCTGTCATCACACCATTAGACCAATAATGTAATAATCAACCGAAATCAAGATCGTAGGAACCAATACTTCGTTGTGGTTAGGAACAAACGAAGTCGGTCCTAGGTAGTCAATGTTAATCAGGCTGGGACAGTGACAAATTGTTTTCCAAGTTGCGTGGCTGTTTGGCTAGGAAAACTCCAAGGTTTGGGTGAAATGTTCATGCACATGCAAATTCGAGTGACGTAGTCGGATTGCGGCCACCTCGGTTATCGACAGGGTGCGGCATTTGACCTTTCGCGACAAGGTGACCGGGAACCGATGGACTATACGAAATGCTGTCGCCGTGTCTGTGTTGATTACAGTCGATCAAACGGATCACAAGGGATGAACTGATGCGTTTTGTTGTCCCAGAGTGAAGCCAAGAAGAGCAGTGTTCATGGGTTCTTTCAGATAAACGCCAAGTAGTGCGATCTGTGTATGCTGAACCAAAGGAACTATCAAATGAATAGATCAAAAGAGATTACATTACTAGACACTCCATCTTTTAACTTTGGTGGAATCGCCCATTTTGAGTGAAATGTGACAACAGAGCTAGTGGCATGATAAGTCACGTTGATAACATTGGTGATTTCATGTGATATCAACTCCACCGCTGCGTCACCCTTGAGTGGCAACGATAAGTAGACGTTCCTCTTATCGGTAATGTCCGCTAAGGGTCGCGGTTGTCTATCCCGCATGTTGCTGTTGGTGAACATCTGTGGGTAGACGTCAGTAGTAAGATTCTAACGTAAGTTCATTAGTTCCTCTTCAATCGTGTCATGGGTACAGGTCCTTTGCTCTGTTCGTCAGACAATGGGATTTTGCGTCCAATTTACCTGCGTCAGTTATATTGTTTTTATAAGAAATGGAATCCATCAACGCATTGCTCGTCCACAACATTAACCGGCTCGCAAACGGCCTCACTGAGCGTAGTAAGCGTCCCAAGTCGATATACCAGCTTTACATTCAGAATGACCTGTTTCCATTCCAAAAACGTCTTCAAACCCCAGTTTGTGGTTCTGAGATTATCGATGCTTGTCTATCAGCGTCAACACTCCGCGGCTCTGGTTCTATCGTTCGACAACCCGACAGGCACGTGAGATCATTATGGTCAGAGCGAACTCGAACAGGGGAGGAAGACAACCTTCGATGCTGTCTGTGACAGGTCCATTTCGTTTAAGTGTGGGTGCATCTAGGGTGTCCGTGCAAATAAACTCGAGTGCATCAGAGCTGAAGCAACTGTTCTGATAACTCTCACTTATAAATAGGCCAATATTGATCGCTTTTGACTCGAGCAAGTATAACAGTGTCAAATTTTCAGTTCACTACCATGACTTCGGTGGCGAAAACCTAGATCAAAACTTGGTCACAGAATTTGCAGTGGCCTAGTTCACACCCAACCTGGGCGAACTGTGCACCAAGACATCAAATCTACCCCGTACCCTCAGAATTAAAGGATATCTTAGGACGGGAATGGAAGTTGTTAGGAGGCGTACCTCCTAACGAAACAGCCAGGACGCGACACACCACATCAATCGGTCGGCCCAGCTTTGAAGTGGGTGATGGTATGGTTCCACTCAGCCAATCAGATTGCAGCCGTGCGGTCGAATGCCTGTGTGTTATCTGGACTGTGTTTTCACGCGTTGCTTTCTGATTCCACTTGTAACGTGACTTTTTCTGACGCCGTGACTGCCATGTATGACTGTTTAAGTTGACTCGCTCTTCCAACAAACGGTGTTGCCGCATCTCCTCTCTTCTTTGGGTTTGAGTCAAACGACTGGGCCCGTTACGAAAAGGATGATCCAATAGAAGTCTCACTCGAACATGAGTCCAGCTGAGTGCCGAAAGGTCTTGAAAGAGGCTAGAGCGGAAGGGAAGAAGTAAGTCCTGTTAGTGTCCACTGAAAGGACTGATGTTCAAGTAGTCTCGCGATTTTGTTCACGATTTTCGTCACCAACGCTTTAGTAATAAAGACCAGGTTAACTGAATTTGTGATAGAGTAAATCCAAGCTAGTTGACTTAACATGACCGTTCCGAGCTTTCAGCCTATATAAGCATCCGTAAAATAAAACGCAATCGTACTTTTGCTATGTAATGTACGGATATGTGGTCAAATCTAACATAACACTAAACGTACACGCAACAACAGAGAGAGGAGGGCAGGAAAGAGTTAAAAAACCGATTCTTTTATACATCGAACCTAATTCAAACCAACGACCGCCTTATTGATTTTTCTAGTAAGGCGAAGTACCATGGCACGGTACGTGCTTATTAAAAAAAAGTGCCCTAACCGTCAAAGTCCGCGAACGAAACAACGTCAGCGAACTGTGTCGTTGATTGTTCAGGGTTAGCACACGTTTGCAATACCTCCAAGACATCGGTAACTTAAGACGGTGTCGCGAAGCGACAATAACACGCCATCCAAACCTGTCGTTTAACGTGTCATTGAGTGTGGGTAACTATTTAGGACTGAAGATGAATATGCCAAACGCAGAATGTGCATATCGAGTTTCGTGTCACAGTGGGACTTCAAAAAGAAAATCAGGGAATGAACCCCACTTGAATAGTTCGTGATTCGAATGAATAGAACACTGACGATAAAAATGATAATAGATGCACCTCACAAGAGTTACGTTTGGCTTGCCAACACTGATCGATATACAAGGACGTACATTGTCGATTGATAGTCACCTTCAGTGAACCAGGTTCGTGTACACACCGTGTGTCGGTGGCAAACTGTTCACTCGTCTAGTACCAAACAACAACACTGAAGCAGGCTAGTTCGGAACTTGCAACATTGGTGTCTGTCTCACGCCAGAGTTACATAGTTCGGAGCTTGCAGTAAAAATCGACGGAATAAGCAAAATTGTAGCCAGCGACGCAGCTCCTTCCGAACAAAATATGAAAACAAACAGTCCAGTTGTATATAACGTGATCAGATGGTGGTGTATACAAAAAGGGTTAAAAAGCAATCCGTCCGCAAAAACTACCATACTGAGATTACAAGCACAGTAAACATTGTCCGATTGGGTATGCAACGACTGCAATACTAATGCTTCTTGCATAAAGCAACCACGGCATAGTTGATACTTTCAGGGTCTTCAGCCATAAACTTCTTTATGACTGTAGCAGTATCCTCTAAAAGAGTGTCCGGAGAGGTGGGGCCATGCAGAACGGGTAAATCTTTCCGTCCATCTGAAAAAATAAACAACATTAACATTACACTAGTAGAGCATGAAACAGTGCCACCGTAACAATACTGATTCACAAAATCCAACTTTACCGACCAGAACACTTACGTTCTAGCTTTAGAAGAGCTGAGATGCAGATGCGCTTGAACAACACACTTCATCCAACAACCGCTCGAATTAGCATACACTGAAGAAAAAGGTCTTACACATATAACACACTACCGTGGTAAGATCCTATACGTGTGTATCCACTTTTCCACCTACAGCTGTAGCGCAGATTACACTGCTCGAACATCAAGATGCCCTTCGAAACGAACCCGGGATCACCACCCGCATTGTTTTGAACACAGTGAAACACGACTGGTCGATAGTGTTATCGTTGTCCACTTGATTGGCAGTGAACACCAGATGAACACCGATCAAGTCTTCCAAGTGGTCTATCGTGTGCCATGCTGTGCATCAAAGGCCACCCGAAAGAGAACAGAGTATTGCCGAGGCTACCACAATCGAGCTGCTGGACATAGTATTATATCAAGAGCGTGGCGTTTATCCAAGTCTAAAATCAATTGGATCGATGACCAAACTGTACCTTTAAAACCATGAGTAGACATCATATATGGATCAATTAAGCTATCGCCATTGAACTGACAAGTCTCTGTGTAATAAGCTTGATATCTCGAGCTAACTCTATCACTTCCCTAATTAAGTGTACTGACATGAAGAAGCAACAAAAACAGACATTCGGTTGTACGTCCCCATCTTCACTATCGTAAAGGGCACATTTGAAACGGTATGGAGAGACGTCAACTGGTCACTTGTAACTCCGATTATGACAACGTCCGTCGCGAGTTGAAAAGCAAATCTGCGAAGAGTATGTGTAACGGTCACGGGGCTTACTTGACTGTGTATACACAACAAGTGAATAGGCCGTTTACCAGAAAATAACTAAGTGTTGCTCTGTTCGAATCACCGTTGTAACAGCCGTCGACAAGATGAAATTGGAACCATATGTGAAGGAGTTTGCTCATGAAATCATAACTTATTGCGACCACCTGAGGAATGATCTGAGCAATCCGAAGAGCACCAAAACTAGCATCAACCAGCTGATTCAGCTGTAGGCCGCGCAACTGATGTGGTTAGTTGACATTTCTGAAGGTCCTTCATCACAACCTGAAGTGGCATTAGATGCAAAACTATTTCAAAGGGAAAATGCTCCGAATCAGGACGTTCGATCCCTTGCTCTTTTCAAAGATGGCGGTGAGGGATTGCTGTCTGAAGTGAACACGTTCCTTCGCACCGTATGGATGACTGGAGTGGTAGCACTTAGAAACAATCATTCTCATCTTCAAAAAGTGCTACATCATGTAGCAACCACGTAGGTATTAGCTTTATCTCTGTCATACCCAAAATGCTCACTTCTCATAAATCGATGGATTTGGAAACGTACGGAACCAAATATGGCAGTAGGAAGGTTTCCTATCTCGTTCCAGGTGTGCTAATCATATCTTCACACTGGAGCATCGGCAACTCACATCAATGAGATGGGGGTACTTTAGGCTTAATGCTTACGTTTCCCAGTGAAATATATCAATTTGCTGAAGTTTCGTGCCCACTCTGAGTGCAGTAAACACGTTTACGGGCACCTATCTCAAAAGTTCCAAAGTTCAAATGGTATGCCCAATCTTTCCCTAATTCTCCAATTACGTGATGGACGATATTTTCAAAGGAGCACTCGGAAGTTTCAGGGATTTCGGGGTTGAGCTTCTGACATGCAATAATCTGACTGATATGGAGTATGTGGACGGCAGTGCCGTACACGGCTCTTTAACAGGTGTGCAGACCATGCTGAACTGACTAAATGGTATGGCTGATCTGCACGGTACGCGCCTTCAAAGTTACAAGAATGGAATGTCACTGGCCCTATTTTGTTCACGCAAGAGGACCGTTCGACGGTTGATCCCCTCATCAACTTGGGTAACGTTACCTCGCTTGCTTGCAACAATGCTGACGGAACATCCATGAGGATAGCGATATTGTGTAATACGCCTTTTGATTTCCGTCATGTTTGACGTCCGTTCGTCGATTAAATGAAAGATTTGGAACAGGTGCGCGCATACAGTCTGGTTCTATGGATCAGAGACCAGGTCCAGTCGTGTGGGGAATGCACATAAGCTCCCGGTATTTGACCAGCGTTACATCCATTAGATAAGCAGTACCAAATGGGCTGACTGCAGGGTGGTGAGCCGTCGACGCACATTTGCGAAACTAATAGGTGTATGTAAATACGCTGAATGTGTCGGGTACTTCGACGCACCGCACACTGTTCAGTACGAAAGCTCATGATTGGAAGAAACCGCAAGACGGCCAGATGACCACGTAGTTCACGAATGAGTCCTGAAATTCGCGCTGAGCAAGGTTGATAAGTGTCACCTGAGTTCGCGGCCATCCACACCACTAGATGGACACACTCATGGACATTAAAATGTGTCACAGTCATTGGCAAGCCAATATCCATTGAGCTGTTGGCTATTCTTCCTTGATTCTCTGTTGTATTCATCTGTCAGTCGACTAAGTTGTAGACTGCTATCATGATCACCTGCAGCCTAAGGCACAACACCAACAAGTGCAGCCCAAGGCTGACAATAATGATGACTATTGTATCTAACATACCCCATCTTGACCGGGTTACCAGGATTAATCACAAGAACAGCACAAACAGCAATTATATAGACAGAGACGAATTGCGTTTGTGATACAATTCCATAACGCATTCTAAAAGACGTCTTCACAAATTGCTCCAATGAATTTTGGCTGTACTGGCGTCGTCAACGCGCGTCGGCGTTATTTGGATCAGTATCACGACAGCAAAAATAAAACGGGAACGTTTTTTGAAAATCCAAAAGCAGCGTAGAGAAAGTTACGAGTCTACCTCAGAGGATTTTCCTTTGAAAGAAGCAATTAGAGTGTTGTAGACGATTCTCTGGAGAGCTTTTATGCAGGGCTTAGTCATGCTCTTAAGAAGGAAATCAACCAAAACTGTGCGGAAATTACAATGTTCTCGTCTAAGGGAAATCCTCAAGTCTATAGTAGAGCCACATATCTCGAAATCTGTATAAACTAAATGAACAAGTAAGGCTTATATAGTATGGATGGTGCCTACAGGTTGGTGAGTTTAGCACATGTAATTCGGGGGGCAGAAGCAGTAAGCATTTGACGCAAGACACGCTTTACAAAGCAATCCTCGTTGAAAATTGAACGCTTCTGGCACAGGTGACGTAAAAAATGTTGGTAATAACCTCTCCAATATGTTGACAATTTCCCCCCCCCCCTATCCAGCACAGCCAGAAGCCGTTAACGCGTTCCAACATATTGGCGGGGCTCATCGTCGGATAAATGCATCACCTACGGAAATAACGTTAGTAAACACCTCAGCGCACCGGAGACGTTCAAAGTAAATGTCAGCTCGGCAATAAATACGAAAAACCCTGCTGAGAGGTACACGAGATGCGGAACTCTACCAACTTTAAAGTGGGCTGGATTTGTTCCTGAACGTGAAAAACTGGTGTTCTCATCCATTGGCAATGTGGCAAAAAGTTCAAGGTCCCTTGTATGACTCTTGTGGAGGCAGCAAATAAGCTTTTATTACCAAAGAACACATTGTGCTACTGAGCGCAGTTGACACGTTGTGTTTGGTTCGAATAGACAAAGCTGATAATCGTCCTTTTAATGGCAAATCATTTGTGGTGATGGGTTGCGCAAGGAACTACGGATTCTAGGAACCATTTGACGATCTCCCACTGATCGAAGTTCAGTTACTCGAAAATCAAACTTGGATCTTTTTCGAAACCATTCAGATTTGTACTTCTCACGAGAGTAGAAAAACTTACGTTTGGTTGCCTGTGCCTGCCTGAAAAACACGAAGATCGCTTGCTCGCCTCATGCGTTTGAAGGCAGCGACATCAACTGTGTATACTGTGTACGCAGGACAGTTAAACGGAAATGTGCGGTTGAGGTCAAAATCATTTGAGAAGCTACAAAATCGCCTATCACAAAATCAACCTGGTCGACGGAAATCAAACCAGACTGTGGCACGCACTTCTGACATAAGGAATATAACGATTATCACTGGTCCTGAGCCACTTCACATATATCAGCACAACATATACCAAATGAGACTAACCCAATTCGTATAACGCTCCTGATTTTTCCACGAAGCAAATAAAATGTAAATTAGTGCGGATAGAAGGGGCCGGTGCCTAAAACAAAGTGCGAGAATGGCAAACGGTAAAAAAGTTTACTAACTGTAGTCTGACCTCGTACGGCGGAGCTTTCATGTAGGTCTGAAAGGCGCTGAAGTGGAATAATTATGGGACAGATAGCACCGATTTCTCACGTTTTCCTTTTCTATCATGGGTCCGCGATCGGCAGGCTTTGTGTCGCGCATCCGACATAAAAGGTCCCCAACGAGAGATCCATCTAGAACATCAGGAGCATAGGGAATAAGAGGACGTTGTCAGACAGAAAGATGTGATAGGGGGGGAAGGAAACAAATTTGGACGATCAGGGAAAGGATTGTTTAAATTACTAGAACAATAAGAACTATTTCTCTTTCTACTGTACGTCTCAACAAGGAATAGGACCGAGGTCATGCACTTGGAGCGATGGAGAAGTAGGTCAGTGCATGATGTAAATCACGGGCAGGTGGTTCGACAATTGCACGCATTGAAGCCAGCCTACTTGTGTGAGGTTCGCTGCAAGTGCTACGGAAGGCCACAGTTAGGGAGTAGCACAGATGAGCGATTATGAAAATACTGCAAGAAGCTCGATTGTTTTGTTTATTTTCATTCGTTTCCTTTGGCACATATTTGTACTTGTTTATTGCGCTGTAACTTCGCGGACCGTTGTCCGGACCAACAGGAGCTCGACTCATGGAACCAACAGGTACGGCTCAAGGCTGAGAAAGATGACGATTATTATCATTTGGACTCTGTTACCCACCCGTCTCAGTGTTTCATATGGAATCAAACAATTCGCGCCGGAATCCACCAACACCACTGCTGAGCATAGAAATTGTATTGCTAATAAGTAGTGTGGCAGATTTGTGATTTTAGATGAGACCCAACAGCTTCGTAACTCAGCTGGTACAGCGCTTGCCGCATTGAGGCATGCAGTGTCAGTCGCTGGTTTGAAGCCAGCCGAAACCCTGACTTTTCACAGTTGGGTCTCATCTAAAATTATACTATTATTATTATTATTATGCTGACGATCGTGGATTAGATTGCTAGCATCCCTATCATACTCGTCAACTAAGCAATGATATCACAGTTGTGTTGGCAACGGTTCGGTTCTGTGGGCACTAAGCGTGTTTGGCAAACTGGTGGAAGATAAGCACAGGACCATGACTGGTTATACAGTCTTCAGTTAACACTGGCGTCATTGTTTCAGGAGAACTGAGTTCATATGGCGCACCCGTCTGCGTCCCAATCACACATTTGCGTACCCAAATAGCAGTTCACCTGAGCGGAATGCCACCTCGTAGTCTACCACAGACGCTCAACACCTATCGAAATGCATTGATTTGACAGTTTGTCCGTTACGTGGGAGCACACTCACCGGACACCTGGCACACAATGCAGGGTTTCTATGCTGCCAGTCGAATGTAGCGACTAAAAGCGGACGCATTTACTGTTCACATGTCGACACACGCTTGGAAAGCAGCCAAAAAAGGCCGAGAAGCCTGGTAGATACACGTTACCACGGTGAAACAATCTAATGCAAACAGGAAGTTAGGAGATCTCTTCCAGCTCGAGACAGACAGGGGGAGGTTAGGTGTTTGGCGAGTTAAGTGGTACACACAATCTGCTGAAATGTTTAGGACGCCAGAATGATCTACTCGGAAGGCAGTTCGGCTCATCACCATTAGCGCTGACCACTTCCAACACCCAGTGCTCTGTGGTCTATGCACACTTCTCGCCGAACGATAAGAATGCGGGGGGAAATGTACCGGTGAGAATGCTGCACCAAATGGTGACTGATGTGAATGACTACCCAAAACACCATATAGGATACATCGGAAAGTGAACTAAAAATCAATAAGTGAACAGCTTGAGGTTACGGTATCCAAATGGAGATGATACTCTACTCAACGCACCTTTGAACTGTAGCACATTTTCGTTATTCATTACCGCGTGCAGCAAAGCAATCGTACCGCAAGCATTGTCTATGGTTTGTTTTACGAGAAAAACATCTGTAGAGTCGACAGGTTTTCCAAGTGATTCCGTGTTAGAATCTGACAAAGGGTACAATAAAACTACCGCCAGGACTGGTCTTGGAACCATGGAAAGAAGCTCTGGGTCCAATCCATAAACGTCCACAAATTCCCAGGCCGGTTTTACACCCAGGTTATAAATGAACTGTCAATTAATGAGTAAACTCAATAACGGCATAAATACTTGATTCATAACCTAAAAATGTTAAACTTAGTGTGACTTTATCAAGAAATACCTCCGGATTAGCTTCTAGAGGGATCCAGCGCATGGCTGCTGCTAGAAATCTGAAAAATGAATAAACGACATTGGCAAAAAAAATTCGAACGCGAGCTGTGAAGTACCAGTTCACGATTTACAAAGTAAATGAGTGTATAATGCTCTGCTAATTCTTCTCCCATGTGTTGTGTAGAACAGACGCGAAGTTACACGGAGGCGTTGTGTGAAAGTAACGTCATTTTACGAACAGAGTTTACATAGGCGTTACAGATGCATACACAGCTCCGGAAGCAATGAGCGAAACGGTAGTTAAAATCCATAAAAAATCAATCACAGGAGGCAGGCGTCGTAACAATCCGGCTAATTCTTGACTTCCTGGACGGGCAGACCTATACCAGACCGTCTACTGTAGCAGCCACTACATGAACAACACCCGAATTGCATAAGAACGGGACAACTGGTCGCCCGTCATCAACGGAGTGCGAACTCTGCATTCCGATCCGTTGCCTCATGGGTTAATTTGAGTTTGAAACAAAGGTTTTGAGAAAACACCTGAACCAACCTTGTCCTTCAGCCTAGACAGTCAATAAACGTCCTGCACTCACAAATGGAAACTCATCAACAATAAAACAGAAAAACGTAAGTAGTGTAAACTGGCCCCATCACGTGGGTGTGTTAAGCACATAAATCTACGAAATTCACGAAGATATCCTAAAAACACTAGTTACTTACCGCATAACAGTGAGAGTCGAGAACAGTTCGCACGACAAACATCAACCATCAGCAACCAAAAAACTTCACTATACTCATAATGTTGTGTTCACGTACCGCAGCTTAAGATACCTCTATATCACTTCCGCTTGTCTCGATGTCAATTCAACCTGTCTCCAGGTGGCTCTCTGAATTTCAACAACGAACGGGGTCGCACAGCCAATGTGCACGTGGATAGGCTGACAGACATAAAGACTGGTGGGCTTTTACAAAACTATTGGACATGGATCCGCCAGGCAAAGAAAGTGATCCAAGCTAGCCTGCCTATGCCTAGCCGCCTGGTTGACGGAGAAGTTGGCTAACGCATCTGCGGTGAACATTTAATGTGTGGATGTGCTTGTACTACACAGAAAGCACAAGAACAACACGTCAGGCAAACCAGTCGCCTGTCTGCGGGTGGGTAAGCGTTCCCCTTAGGATGATATAGGCTTCGGTCGTCGTCGTCGTCATCCGAACCGCCAGAAAACCTCAGGTAGCACTAGCTCAAATTCTGGAGTGGTAGTCATCCGAGTGAGTCTGGCAGCTGCCGTGACAGCGGTCTCCAAGCTTAGACAGTGTCTGGAGTAGGTGACAGACCATTGCGAATCGACTTTGGTTTTGGGTGATCTAAGCGTGACTCAGGCGAGACAACCCGCATCGCATGAGTAGTAGAGAAGTCTGGCAACCGTACTAACAGGGCAGCACGATTGAAAGCGGATTAGTCTCAAGTAACCACATTCCAGCACTATGGCTAGTCGAAATAAAACTGAACGGTAGGAGTAGTTGACTACACATGAAAATACGCCAGTCGACAGTTTACAGTGTAGCGGTCAAACAATTCACAATATAAACCAACTACTGAATACATACTATCTATCCACCTCGCCTTATCAGTGTTCTTCGAGAGATGTCTGCCGGAAAATCGAACCGACCGACCGCTGTACTTAGTTCCAAGCATATCCCCGCAGCATTTCCTGTTCTGTGAAGGTTTATGTGAGCCAGCGCCACACGCCACATTCACTTACAGTTTGTCACTGTCCTAACTGACTCAGAACTCCATCCTACGAACTCACATTGCTTTCAGCCTTCTGTTGTACAGACCTGTAGGCTGAAACGTATATCATAATTAATCCAAAATGTTAAGTTCTTAATTACTCAGCCTGATTAAGGAAATTATCCTTGTCTCAGTGCCGATCACTCAGGCGATCGGCGACAAGCGTTGGTTGCCTATAACAGTACAGTTTCTCATTTGTACCTACACTCACCCTTCATTCGTTTGTTCCACTGTTCACTGAATGTACACAAACTTGGTATCAATGAATAAAAAAGGAAATGTCCGTTTCGAGAGATGACGACTTTGAGTATTTCTGATTGAACACAACCCACATTCGACCACAGTCGCTGCATCCAGATAAGCCTATCGACCGGCCCACTTAACAAGGAAGCAGGCGACTCGAGTTTCGCCTCATTAGAGCTCAACAGTAGTGCATAACCTTGCCCCAGCCGGAGTTTGCACTCTGATCCTCGTGTTTGCGAGATTAGCGTGTTAACCACAACGCCAGTAACCACTACGGGTGACCGATCAATCATATCTAAACGCTCAACTACAACCTTGTGTGAATGGTGTGCGTATTTTGACATGATTGGGAAGAGTTTGTTGCACGTTACATGAAGACCTTCAGGTCAGTGACGTGGAATGGAACTGACTTACATATTGGGCCCTTAAAGTACTTAGTCTCAAATTGGCCGAAAATTTAAGTAGATTGTGAATCTTTTGACCACTGATTAAAACGATAATTGCATCTACTTCCAGCACACGTATATGAAGCACAGCAGCTCACAAATCAGAAATCCCAGAAGAAACATATTCCCAAATCTAAAGAAGACACTGCAGTGGAGGAAGTCGCCGTCAAGGAAGTACGCCGAAGGTTTCTACTGACCTTTTTTGAAAGCATAATTCTGTTCCTTCCAGCTTCTAGGACAGAGCAGCAAGAGCGGAAAGTTGTTCAGTTTGCACCCGCTAGCTTCCGGGGAGGTTCGGTGATACCGCAACATCAGAATTAAATTATTTGCTTCCAAGCGCAATAATGAAAGCTATCATAAAAAAGTTAAGGATTTCAAGCTACCATTAGACCACAAATTTACAACTAGTACCGGCATATACGACATTATTCTCTCAATGAAAGAAAGTGAAAAAGCGGCAATGTGCACGACCAACAAGAGCGCGTTCGTCAGGTCCCAGGCTTTCAGACATCAAGGTTAATCTTGTAGATGCAATAACCACATATTAAGAAGGGAACACTAAGGGGAAATGAGGACGAAACCTTGCTTAACTTGAGTTTACGAAGTGTAAGACAGAGAAGCTGGAATAGACGAATCTCAATACAACTCATAATGAAAATAGTTAACATTCATCACGCTATCTCGTGAATTTCGTCACAGTGTCGGAAGATAGTATACAGTGCGATTACATGTTCCAAACGTTGATTACCCGACACACGGAATACTTCATCCTCGCTGAGGTGTCAACCCGCATATTTCCCAACTTACAACCATGACTTCGGAAGCAGGGATTTCTATGTAGCTAGAACAATGAACCCGCTAGTGCTGGAAGAAAACGCTTATGCTCAGTGCACAACAGCAACACTCGCCCTAGCAGTGCAACGCTACCCAAGCCTGCCAAGTAAACAACACTCAAATTCACCAAGGCGGCCGACCTGGGCTCTCATATCTCCGGCCTGAACGTCTATATAAGCACCATGTGACGACCGAAGGAGAGAGGCCAGATTCAAGTACGATGTGTCCTTGACGCCGACGTCAATACGGTCAGTTGGATGGTAAGCAGACACAGTGAAAAGATATCTGACAGTTTTGCGTCTAATGCTGACCCTAACAGAACCTGCCAAACGGACGGCAGAAAGCCCACTGTTAACAGGAATCCAATCTATCAACGCGGCTGAGACCACAGTGCTGAAGAATATGCCTACTTCAGCCTGACCGGTAGCAGCGACCGAGGAATCACCGGAATTGTATAACTAGTATCGAATAGAGTGTAAGCGTAGTTAATTCCATACATTGACAGTCGTCCTGGATTCTAGTCTCCGAGATACAGTAGACATCGACATGCAACGAGTCTAACGTTCGTGAGAAAGCTGCCTGTTGCTCTGTCTGTTTTAGAGTGCGAACGTTTAACACACCTATATTAATTTGTATTCTAGGTCTAAGTAAGGGATGACGGAGGTCGAGGAGGTCCCAAATTTGAACCAAGGTATCAAAATCCCTAAAGGTGGTGCTCAACTCTGCATTCGATATTCAGTATTCTTCCCTTAAACAGAGGGGTATTTGTTCACGCATATGCTCCCTCGCACTCGTAGTCCATGGCAACATCCGGTTATAATCGTTCCTGCCGCCATAGATTCTCTGAGTGTGTGTCTAATTTCACTTTGAACATGCCATCCGATTCCGCGTCCACCATAAAACACGGAAAAGCGTTCCAGTTGTTGACTTCTCGACGAGAGAAGCGATTAACTGTGGACGTCTTCCGTGTTCGTTGCTTCCTCAGAATCAATCGGCGCTCACGCCTCGTGTGTTCACTTCCAAGGGGGGACTCCGATCGCAGCTCCGGACCCATTTCTCCCCACAATACTTTGCGTACCATTAGCAAATCTCTCCACACACGCCTGTAGCCTTGGAGGAACATATTTAAAAAAAGGTCTAGCCTCTCTTCATAGCTCTTTCTTTTCATTTCAACAATTCTCATGGCCGTTCTCTGAACACCCTTCAGCTTTCGCATCTCCCATTGGGTGCAATGATAGGCCACCTATTCCCACTACTCCAACTCTAGGATTGCAATCCTGAGATATGCGAAAACAGGAGAATGTCTAAGGAACGTTAGGCCAGTTGATTTAACATGTGTGGCGCGCAAAATGGCCAGGGTTCTGGGGGTAAGTCTGCTGTAGGACCGTTTGATTGCTCCCCGTAAACCACGAGCTGATGCGCAGGTCCGGTTCGTGTTGTCCCGAATTTTGAGTGATTCTGGGACAACAATACCCCAATCGCGTTCACTTCCTGAATGTCTCACCAACCGTCCACTCATGTGGAGTTACCAACGACGGACTCCATTAAAACAGCGGCGGAATGTACGAGTGTTACAATACGACAATACGTACTGGTGGGTTCTCCATTGTTCTGCCTCCACCTGAGTGATCACTTTTCAAAGTTTGCTTTCAACTTCAATCCAGCACTTGAGGAAGGTCTGCGCCTGTAGGCGTAAGTTTTACTGGTGTGACCTGGAGTTTGACCGGACTGTGTTCAATTAGCTATCTAAGTGTATGGATAAAAGAAATGAAATAACAAACCCTGATTGCTCTGAAAGGCAAAAACCAAATCTCATTTCAATTAGTATAAAAAATGAGGCTGTTTCAACAGTTCTCTATATCAATCTTGAACACATCGACGCTCGAGACCGCAACAGTCTTTGTGAGCAATTTATTTCGCGAGTTGCCTACCCGGTTGGTAAAAAAGTTAAATTGAAGTCAATCTTGACCTTACTCTCTCTGTTGTGAATCCGTGACCTCTTAAGCTTCTGTCCTGAATTACCACAAGCAAGCATGCTTGAGGAATTGCGGCTGCGTGGTGAGTAATTCTGTACACTTCTATGGGTGTCCACTCTTACCCTCTGTCGTTCGAGCGAGAAGTGCAACGGAACACAGTCGGTCTTGATAGCTTAGAGACTTCATACCCCATGTCATACGTGCTACGATATTTTGCACATCTTCGAGGAAGGCAATATCCTTTCCGAGATATGATGACCAAGCTTGGGCAAAATATTTCAGATGAGTGCGAACTACGGTTGGGTACAGTGGAATGAACACCGCCAGACATGGGTTAGCAGTCGCAGATTTAATCTATATAACACCCGATATGTTTTTGTCGCAACCGCTGCACACTGGCCAGATCGAATGAAAGCACTATTGACTTGAATACCCAAGTCTTCCGTTGCTGTTTCGTTGCAATTTCGATTGTCTGTCCATGTGCATCCCTCAGATATCTTTGGGGTCGATTGGAGAACGTTAGTGAGGATATAGCTTTTTAAGACACGGTTTTACATAATGTTCTTCTACAGGGCATCGGGATCCGACACACATTAAGCCAGCTTTATATCACCTGTATATAGGTAACACGGACTGGCTAAGCTGTCGGTCAAGTCAGTTATGCATACCAGAGAGAGCAGAGGGGCGAGGGCTGAACGTTGAGACACGCCACATAACGGAGGACTACGGTGATTGTCACTAAACTCATTTCTCATTAATGTTTCTTACTAGATTGGTGAGAATAAGCTGTACAGTTGAGCTCAATAGATAAACACCTGGTGTGTTTAGTTCGGGTGCTGTTAGTACTGCGTCGAAATTAGATCTGGAGTTGAGTTAGTTCAGTTATCTCATTTCTGTAGTTCCAGAACCGTCACAGATACCATCGTCCCATTGTCCTTCTCGCACTCTCACCCTACACGACTTTCCAGTTGGAAACGTCCGGATATTCCTGCTTTTCATAGCCTCCAACCCGATAGCTTGCGGTTGACAGAATGGAAGGCTCTCTGGAACTCTAGATGACACACCTCAATCACTACGCTATCCAGCTTTTCCATAGCAATGTATAAAACCATCAGCAGACTGAAAAAACAAGACCTACTCCCTAGGCGGCCGCGTTAAAGAGATCTGGAAAGTGTATGTTCATAGAAGAATCTGCAGATCTCCCCTCACAATATGCGCACAGCAATTTTGTTGACGACAATAGTCAGACTTTGCTCGAAAATTTCCAACTAATCGACTACCATCTTTGAAAATGGGAATTATGGTGATTTCTTTACAATCTCTCACGAGAAAGCCTGTTCCCAATATTATATCGAATATTTGGGTAAAAGGTGACGTCAGTAATTCAGCCAGAGGTTTTAGGATGGTCGGGTAGATGTGGCCTGATCCTGCAACTCCGTGCTGTTTAGCAAAAATATCGTTCGCTCAAGTGCGTGGAACGTAACGTCCTCATCCACCATGGTCACGACCTTAGTGATAGGAAGAAGATCCATTATCCCAGCGGTGAACACTTCTAAACTGTACCATAAACGTATCCGTTATGCCTTTGCTGATCGATATAATCTTTCCGTTATAGGAAAATGTGGTCCCGGGTTCCTTCCTTAGAGAGGGCCCGGACAGGATATAAACGTAAAATCTTCTAGGCTTCTGTCTAATGTCACGTGCTAGGTTGAGCTTATACATCGGAAGAGCAGTCCTTGCTACCTTGATTGTTTTGTTTTGAACTCTTTCGTACATCATAAAAATTTTGAAACCCCTTTCCAAGCCATATTCTCACGTGGAAACGCTCTCTTGGCCCTTGGGCGAAAACAACTTCCGACCCCATCCTTCCACTTTTTTCTGAGATACGTTTCTATCTGTAAAAGCCCGAAGATTGTCAGCATAATTTGCTCACAAACTATCGATGTGCCCTACAGAAACTGTTGGGTTCCAGGTAACTCTATTAGCGTTCGCTAGCAGTTTCATGTGGACAATTCGGTGAAAAAATTGCACCTTGTGTACCTGTTTTATCACAAGAGAACATTCGAGCGAGGAACAAACCGTCAAGTGGTCACTCTCTCCGAGTTGCAGCAGACGATGCGTTTTTGATGTTTCTGTTGCGACAGAATACGATTAAGTCAAGCGTTGAAGCCATCTGACCAGGTCGGAATCTCGTGGCTTTACCGCTAACAGGTCCCCGCGGGCCGTTTACTTTAGGGAGATCCATTCTTTGGATATGAGAGTCTGAAACAGACCGACTCAAACTAGTTTTATTCTCAGTGGTTGGTTCTCCTAGATTAACGCATCGTCGTCCTATTCTCTAGAAACCGTTATTTGTTTCCTGATCCTGGTTTGTGCCAAGACGATAGTTTTTGATATTTGGTGTCATTTACATCGTCACATATGGGTCAGATTTGTTATGCATGGTTGTATCTTCTGCGACAGTTATGCCTGGAATCTTCCGAACTATCGTGCCAACTTCAGTTAGTACCAGATCTCAAATAATGTGGTCACGAAATCCGATTAGTAGCCATTTAGGACGATTCGTATGTGCGTTAGGTAAGGTCAGTTTGCCGAATTAGTGCGCTGGGCGCCATTTCGTCGTTAAGGGCAGCCTAGCATTTTGCAGAACACCTACAAATAATCATTCTTGAGGAGCTCATACTTTTGGGAACCCGTATGACCAGCTCGGCGGCGTGTATAATCACGTTCGTGTTCCTTATTTGTCTCTTTTCTGTCTACGATGGTTGGCAGAATTTGCCCGTTTTCGTAACCTAATGACTTCGTGAACTATCAACTAGCTAACTCATATCTGCTTTGTCGTTCCAGACTTATTTCCAAACCCTAACTCAATCACCGGTGATCGTGAACACTCCGAACTGCAAAATCCAGTGAAACTGAGGAATTTGTGTGCAGCCCTACCGATATTTGGCTTCACACCATGGCTGGAAGTACACAGTGAAGCGTACAAGATGCTGACGACGATTGTGTAGTTTGTCAATACTCCGGCAGCATGGTGGAATGGTCGACTGTCCACTGATTGTCATTTCGCAAGAATTGAAGTTTCTTTCAAGAACTACCGCCGACACAAGAAATGACAATAGATCATTTTTACTTATTTCGTAAACACTCACTACTGACAGCGAGAAGCAAACCTTAGACCAATAAACATTTGAATTTGAAAGAGAGCCAAATTCAACTTAAACAACAAAGTCATTCCCGCCCGTACCATGTCGAAACGACAGTCGAGGCGACCAAACGGCTTTTCTAAGTCAAACATCCATCGAATGACAGGTACTTGTCCCGTTTTACAAAAGGGCATTCTGGAAACGACCAAAAGAGCATCACAACAAGGGAGTCTAAATAACTGTACGAATAAGTTAAGACTCTGTGTTGTTAGGCCTTCGAACGATGTCAAATAAAACATATGATAAAGGATATGTCATGGATGATAAGGTTGGTGGAGCAATGATAATGTCGTTCAGTCCTTCCATATCCCGTGAAATCTGCGAACCCATTAGCAGTCCAGGGGCACTAGCATCTGGTCTACATTTGGTGGACGCTACACCGCGCCTGACTGATAACGGTAGGCCTTGGTTTCACTTGCAACATTACACTTCTCAGATAATCCTGTAGATCGAAAAAGAACTATCGCCGAGATTACCCGTCTTACTTCCCAAACAAAAAATATGACTTCAACGACGAGGACGAACATGATCTGTGAGTTGTGTCCACTGGCTCCTGAATTACTATTGGGTGCAAGAACAATGTGCACAATTACCTTCCCACGATTCTGTTGTATTTTATCTCATTCGAAGTACACGGAAAATATAGATCCTTCCTTCATTGCAGCTTGTTTAGTTATGATATGTATCGATTATTCGCAAAACCAGTGTTCATTTCTCCTTCCAGATATAGTAAACAGCTGAGTTCAGTGACAACTCTGTCAGAACCGTCCACAGAACGTGGGTGATGTGGTCCGTTCAAACAAGATGACCGGGACTTGGTGGTCGGCAGCACTCCCGGTTACTTTTGAAAGATGTGCTGTCGTGTGAACAATGGAAGGTTCACGACGCCCGACTACATCGATTTATAGATGATTCTGCTGGATGATGCTGGATGAAATGTCGGAGTTATCATCCTCTGATGCCAGGGTGCGTATGGAACGTGCTGGTAAACGTAAAATACATGCCGCTCGCTACACTGCTTTAGGTATACCATAGTAATTCTGAAGACGCACAGGATTTCACGACGGAATTTGCGAAGGGTCCTGATAAAGGTCCAAGTGGACTGGATATTCAGTATTCACCATCACGACCACCACTAATCAACTGCGCCACACCCATTTTTCGTATCCAGGCCACTGGCAATTGGCTAGCCGAAGAAAAACTATTCAACTATGGCCGTCCAATTGCTTGAAGGTAAGCTGATTTCTACTCGTTGTATCGTAAACATAGTCCCATCACCTACATAACAAGGTGCATTCGTCCACCTAGAAGCCATAATATAAGGTGTATTTTGTGAATGAAAATTCCCTCTTTTAAAAAGGTTGGGTGAAATAATGCGACACATAATGAAATTGACGGATGAAGTGCACGCGATGCATGTGGAAGTAAACTTCATACGGTTTCAGTTGGTAACGGCAGCTTGCTGGCTCAAGGTTTTCCAGTTTACCTCCCTCGGACACTATTGAGGACCTTGAGGTTTCGAAAGTGAAACTTGAGTTTCGCGACCTCACGTTGAAGTCGGTGAGTCTGCATACTCACAAAAACCTACGGATGAACCATCTGGTTACAATTGGCGGCAGGTGCACGGATGGCTGTACTCGTAACCTCGTGAGCACACTGATCAGCGATAAACTGGCGGGCAGAGTCAACTGATGATGTGTCAACGATGGGTCAGTTTGGCTAATACTGCAATCACCAACACTCTCATTAGACAGTCAGTTATTCCCTGCAACACGTTATCCCAAAGTCGCTCAACTTCACAAGTCTTATGTTAGTTTTAGTTATGTTTCTTATTCATTAGTGTCCCTTCCAGCTTTCGTGATTCGACGCCAACATTCTGGTGCATCCTTTGCATTCAAAAAGGTAAAGAATCAACCATGAATTCAGGAGACCAGGTGGCGGTATGTACGCGGCGGTACAACTGAAAAAAACAAGCAGTCGGCAAAGACGCTTTGTACACTTCTAAAACTTCTACTAAAATATACTTTCATCTAACTATCGGTATTCTGCTTCGCGTTTATTGCAATCAGTTGTGCTTGCGTAGGGGGATTTTATTTCAATGGAAGAGGTCGTCAGTCCATCGAATTGGTATATACGGGTATCATGTATTAGGTAGACAAGGTCTATATTCCGTACGTCCTTCCCATATACTAACAAACGTATTACATAATACAGCACATTTTGTAGTTCAGTACGTTCGTCAGTATGAATAAATATGCAACGTTGGATATACAACATAGATATACATTATATTCTAGTCCACGGTGCACTGAGTCGTTTTTACCGGGTACCAATCCAACAGACACGAAATAAAAAGAAAGCCGTTCAGAACGGAGACCAAATATCTATTCGACGAAATGCATGACTCCTCTTATAGCACTATAAAAGGCACCGACGTGCAAATTAGGGCCAGAGACTGGTCGTAAATGTGCGAGTGAACCAGAGGTGTGTGTGGTTCGAGTTCACGACAGTAATATAAAATACGGACAAACAATCCCACAGCGTACATCGCACGATCATGCGAACTTTCTTAAAAGCCCAGGTAAAATATTCAACTGAGTTTTGAGACTATTTTACACATCACGCCGCAAGCAGGCCAGCGAAATCTCCAGGTCGCTATGGTATACTTCATACTATATATACATATTGAAGACGTACATAATTACAGTGTACATGATGACGAAATGTACGGAGTACACAACGTAAGTATGCTAATACTGTGTATATATTGCATATGTACCGAAAGAAAAAATAGCCAGAAATGGCTAGGCAGTGATCGAGAGTTGTGAAATCACCTAAGAAGTTCCCAAATATGTCTGTTAGCCGGCCGCCCCTCGAGTTTCCCCTACACGTCCGATCGGAACGCTCAGAGCACACCGGGGAAACGGCGAAGGGACAACTAGAAGACACGCAAGGGACAACCGGAGGGTGTTGGCGATAGCCACATCCCTATGAACACAATCGGCGGAAAAATACGCGTAAAAAGCGGGAAATCAGGGTCAGTACGCTGGTGAATTGTGACTGGCCGCATTTCAACACCTACGCAAGGCTGCTGCTCGATGCCACTGAGATGACGAATCAAGGTTTTGTAATCTCACCGTGCGAGGCTCGAATTCGTAGAGTGGTGGGGACTAATCGATATGTGTGGGCTTGTCGACTGGACGCATCCGTTGGACCATATGGCGTAGTTGTGGCCGAAGCCGAATGACGCATTCAATCGTGGGTGAGTAAATGTGTCGACGCAGACTGCTTCTAATCAATACATACAGCGGTTGTTGGCAAGCCTCGAGGCTTTTATTACGAAGGTGAGTTGGGGTTTGTGTGTTCACCGTTTCTGGAAAGCGACTTCTCAAACACAACTCTATTACCACTACACAAAGTTGTATGAAGGCAAAGAGTATGAATAAGTAGAACTGTGTATACTGTATCTTTGAAAATGTTCCCCATATAGCTGGTTTACGTCATAGTGAACCAGTATGGTGTGCATTGGATGCGTTCAGTACATCATTGCGACCCTTAAACTACTTGATCGGGCGTTCTTATAATGATGGTGTTGTACGACAGTGTGGTCAACTGTAGTTCACATCTACCTTCCTAGTGTTCAATACAACAAGTTGAGAATGTGCCAAAGTCGACGAACGTACAAGAATTCAATATAACTGCTATCGAAGAGGACTGTCAATCGGGGGAAGCGGCGATGCATGTTAACAGTGGACTCCACTGATTGGTCTAAAGATAGTATACTTAGGATAATACAGAGGAAAAGCAAGTGTTTTATCACGTGCTATTTTCTCTCTTTAGGTGACGTTGTTCTCAATGACGCAGGTACTAGTAGTTGGCTAACCGCAGGGGAATGTGAAGCAGTCTCCAAAGTGATAGTTTGAAAGAGTGGGTCAGAGAATATGAGTTTCCCAGAAGAGCGCTTACAGCACTCTTACGAATGATCAATTCTTTGGCGAGATCTGCCAACTGGTGTTCGTTCTTTGATGAGTACACCCCTTAAAGGTTCATTTCTTTCAAACGTTAGTCCCACTAATGTAATCATTGCACACAAACTGCCCCCACCTTATTGTGGACATTAACAATGTTGATGCTAACCAACCAATATTTTTTTTTATAAACGTTCCGAGGCTGATGCTGACTTTTGGATGCATGGCATCCTATCGTCTATGCTGTTCATATTTCAGGTAAACGAAGTCAACGACCATGTGTACCGTCTATTTCTTTCCGAGGTATTCCGTAAATGTGTCCTTTTTACTTCGCCATCAATCTCACTTGTGATTCCACTCTTGCGGAATGAACCAATAAGACGTGCTTGTGAACTTTTACTCCGCTGATGTAAACGATGTTACGTGAAACTGAAAAAAACCTTTCTACTTTCAGATATGGATAGATGAAAGTGTTACTGACTAGTTAACATTGAGGCCGACGACAACGAAGATGTTGCCGTTATCAGCACCAGCTGGCTGGATGCTGCTGGAAAAGCAGCGCTTTTTACACGACTGCCTGGAACTGCGCATTACAGATGTGCACAGAAACACTTGCAGCCGAGTACAGACGATCTGAAGTTACCGGTTACCATACTGGTTACCATAAATAAGTGAAGCTATTATATAACAAACAGCTATATTTCATTGCAGTTGACTTTGAACACGCCAGGGAGATGGAATTGCGGTACATGTTCGGTAACCTGCTTTCCAGCGACGACACAATAAACATTGGATTACCTCCTAAGCGTCCAATGTAAGTTGATTGTTGCTATTTGTTAACCAATTACCAGTAAACGACGGAGGTTCAGTTCAGTGAAGTGGACAGCAGTGCAAAAAGGAGGAAGTTTGAGCCGACTCAGATAAGTTATTCAGTTCCATCATGCAGCTCCACAATGAAACATAGAAGACCCATCGGCTGCATCCCTTACGGTGCACAAACCATCATCCACAACGACAGTGGTGAGGAAACCCTACTCGCAGGAAATGGCTTGGGGGGAATCACTAAGAATGATTTGCAAGAGATCAATTCATCTTTTATGAATGCTCTAAATGTTAACAGCGTGTTTTGCAGCTGATACAATTTCGCAGAGGTAGCTCATGGTATCAATGTGCAAATGAACACATTACGGGCAACCATGGAACGGATGACTGTCGGAATAACGCGACTAGCGAATAAAAAGACGCCGTGTTTGCCTTTAACCGTAACCTCAGTAACATAGTTAGAAGTTGACAGAAAAATGTTGCAGTGCAAGTTCCAATCAGGCATGGTGAGTGGTGAGATTAGTGATCAGTTGAGTTTCTTTCAGGCTGATTATTTCCAGGGTATCAGTGCCCCAAGTGCTGCAGCTCTTCTTCTTGATATGATGGAACGATTGATGACAAGGGCAGTCGCTGCACAAATTACCTATTCCGATGCACACACCACGTCTGCATTCAAACGCACACAGCTAAAGGCATTTTTAATAGGTATGGTCTGCCATACACCTTCATTTCTTCACGTGACCAGGATAAGTAAACTGCAGGACGGAATACGCAACCACCCCTGACAGTGTACTCAACGAATACTGTAAAGCGTGGTTACATTGCGCACGGGACAAACAGTCCATTCGACAATCGTCGACACAAGACAGAGGACATCAACCTAATAAGTTCGCGGTAACGTGGTGACATTCTGCAGAAGAAAGTGATCGTGGACCCAGACGTAGCGGACGCTTTCAGCCTGGATGCCCACTAACGTTTCGCATTTTGTACATGTATAAATAGTTAACCTCAATAAATGTTACTTCTCTGTATTGCGCACATTGTTTTCACTTCGATGGAACCTGCGAGAAGGCCACGGTTAAATGGTTGGTTAGGTTCTGTGGTTACAGGGGTGGAGGGGGATATAGGTCCGATTAGGCTGCGCACTGGGCTAACAATCGGCGGAAGCACTAGTGAGGAAAGCGGATTTCAGCGTAAATCGTGCTGCGTTGTTATTGGTCCGCACAACCTCCATGTGTGATTGGTCGAAAAAACGCAGTGGAAAACGCGTTTGCTGTGGACACAACGCTATTTACACCACGATCACACCAACTTGGCCGCTGGAAGAAAAAGAGCAAAACCCGTAGTAGAAAAAGGGTTTGTGCACGCGGGTAACCCGAAATTTGGTTTAAATTTCCTCGCTGTCATTGTCCATTCATCGTGCTATCTTGGTGCCCAGTGCATCGAAAATTATATACGATCATTGCTATTCTTTGTCGAATAGCATAACTCATTGCGTTTTGTATTATTTGTACTATTTTCAGCATCCTCGCATATTACTCATCTCTGTCGACAATGACCGGTGTCAGATCTTGCAGTGCTGGGACTCAGCAGACACAGTCTGTAGCAGCAAGCGCCCACGGCCGTACAAAACGGCATGCAGTGCGACCAGTGTCAGAAATGGTATCACTTCAAGTGCACTGTTCTCAACAAACACCAGTACAAACAGCTAGTTTTCTCATCTCTTATTTACATCTGTGTGAGTTGCAGGTTCAGCGAAAGCCAAGGCACCGCTCCGCAGCTGACTGGTCTTACACGCACCACGTCAAGTGCAGACGCAGAAAACTTGCGTCTGTAAATGCGGGGCTCTTCTTAGCTCTGGAACTCCTTCTATTTCTTCCATGGAGAGTAAGATAGAGGAGTGCCAACGGACTCTATCCGAAAGGAAACTGTAACTACATTCTATGAAAGAGGATATAGCGCTTGCTCTTCATACTGTTGCAATCACCAAGAAAGCAGACGCCCTATCAACTGCACACATAAAGGAGGCAGCAGTAAAAATAAAGGAAGAAGCTCGCAGGGTAAAGTGAGTCGTTTTATGGTGCCGCTACCCTACAACCTCTTCTCCAATCGAGCTAGCTAAAAGTCCTAGGGACTTTCTTTCTCCCGGATGCCACAAACCTGGTGATCACGAGTAGGCTGCGGGCCAGGCAAACCAAAACGTCGCTTGGCCTTTCGGTAACTTTGCCAGCCATGCTCAGCCCCGAGGTAGTGGTGAGCAAAATAAAGGCTTTAAAGTCCGCCAACGCCCATCAGAAATGCGTATCTTTCGACCGCTCCCGGCAAGAGAGAGCGAGAGGCGAAGAGCGGACTAAGACTAAGTCACAAATCACGGTACACAAGAAGCTACATCTGGAAAGTAAAGTTGTAGGTTCTGCTCTCAAATAGCCCGGTGGGCCTATTGTGGAAAGCGGAGGCACCGTTTGCATGGTCGTTTCAACGACCGACGCCTCAGGCACAGGCACAAGCATTGAGGGTACTCACGCCGCGCAAAACTTGTTTACAGAGTTACCCACCCTGAAACCCAACAAACTTCCCGGCGGAAAACTCTTCCTCCCAAGAATTCGGAACGGAAGCAGCCTGTAACTCAAAAAGCATCCATTTGGCCCACCCCTATGAATATTTCTTTTAGTAGCTCCATAACACAGCGCCCACTGTCGTCTTTCAAACCCCTTAATCAGCAAATGAAGTAGTCAAATTTTCCGTGGGTGAAAACTTCAAAACACCCTCCCAAGCAGCGGAATTTGACAGGGGCGCAGAGATCGCAAGTGACGGCGACAAGAATGCTGATCATAGGCCCGGTAGGATCGCTGACTTACGCACAGGCGGTAATATCGTGCCCACAGCCTCGAAGGAGGGCCGTCAGAACAACTCGGAAGAACAGACCGAGTCTAGCCCCACCACCCTCCTCAATTCTAGGCCTTCTTTCCCAGGCTCTTCCTCACACCATCCTTTCTATTTTCTCACGAAATCCAGCGAGGAAGTAGCTTTCAGTTGTATATATACGAACTGTCTGAGTCTGCACAATAAATTACCGGAAATCAGACAGTTAATTCATGACATCCAACCCCCACATGTTCGCCTTCACGGAGACCTGGCTCACAGGTGATATCAGTGACGGTAAACTGAATGTCCCAGGGTACTCAGTTCACCGGGATGACTCTGCCCCAGGGAGAATGGGGGGTTCTGCGATTTTTCTTCAGCAATGTCTCCCGACACCCACGGTTATTGGTGGCTTCCAGTCGTCTGATAAATGTGACGCTCTTTGGCTTCGACTACCACTGCGCGGCCAAAACTCACTCCTAGTGGGGGTTATTTATCCTTCTCCTTCATCAGACGTCCCCGACGAGGACACCCTTCTGGTAAGCCTGGAAAACTTTCTAGGCCTACAACGCTTTACTCATTTGCTTATTATGGGTGACTTTAATGTACCCAAGATAAACTGGGCATCAGTTTCTCACCAGGACTGTGAAAGCGGATTCTCAACTTCCTTACCCACGCTGATACGTCGGAAGGCGTAGTCACAGCACGTCACCGCCCCGACGCGGCACCGTTTTGGTCAGATTCCCTCTCTGCTCGACTTAGTCATCACTAATGAGAGCCACCTGGTAGACAGAGTGAGCATCAAGCCGTCACATGGACACAGTGACCACTCTCTGTTAGCCTTTGATCCTATCTGTTACTGGTTACAACAACCAGCAAAAAGGTCCACCGTTCGAAACCTTAATCAGGCAGAATTTAACGGCCTGAGAACCAACCTAGGTTCACTTCTCCCTGACTTGGACTCCGTGGACCAGAACTACCACACGTTTCACTGTACAATTCAGAAAGCAGACGACTTATTTATAACGCGCAAACTGTACATTTTTCTCATCGGCTACCCCTTCCAGTCAGAATACGTCGTCTTCTCGATAACCGTTCCCAATTATTCGCGAAGCATAAGCTTGCAGGAAACTCAGAGGATCTATGCGCGTTCCACAATTTTCGAAACAGATGTAGGCGGGAAATCCGCGAACACACCAAACTCGTACAAGAGAAGATCCTCATAAGAGCCCGCGGGAACAAAAACTTCTTATTTAAGCACATGCGACGACTAAGAAAGTACAAACCTTCCGCCCTTTCTTTACGACTGTCCAACAGAGAGACTTCAACTGACCTCCTAGTTGTGGCCGAGTTATTCAGGGAGTACTTCTCAGCAATCTGCAACGTCGCATCCCCGAGCTGGCATCCTGTACTACCGTTGCAGAAGTTCAAGCAACCACTTGTGACCGCTGAGTTTTCTGTGCTAGATGTTGAAGACATTTTACTCAAGGTTAATCCATACAGTGCAATGGGTCCTGACGTGCTCCATCCCAGAATACCCAGGAAGCATCTGTTAGTCTGGCTGAACCCCAGTATAAGCTGTTTAAGCAAACACTCCAGACTAGCATTCTCCCTGGCGCATGGAAAGAGACGACGGTGACGCCCATATTCAAAGTGGATGACCGGCACTCTCCGGATGGTTATGGGCCAATCAGCCTCACTAGCATCCCGTGCAAAATAATGGGGCACCTACTAAAGCGTGCCATACTGAATCACTTCTCATCAAATAATCTTTTTTCTTCCACACAGCACGGCTTCCTTCTTAATCGGTCATGCATAACAAACATGCTTATTTTCATGGATAGTCTGACGGAGGCCGAAAACAATGGCCTCATCCCTGATGCTATCTTCTTTGATTTCGCCAAGGCTTTTGACCGTGTCTCACACGGCCCCCTGAAACACAAACTGGAAGCCTACGGTATTCAAGGAGAGGTTCATCGCTGGATTGCTTCTTTTCTTTATAATAGAACGTTTAGAGTCAAGACCGAATCGGGACTTTCGTCACCCTCTATCATTTCTGCTGGAGTTCCCAAGGGTCAGTGCTAGGTCCTTCGTTATTCCTCATTTACATCAACGACCCTCCAAACAATATTACCAGCAACATCCTCTTATATGCTGACGACCGGAAAATCTGGAATGCCACTGATCCCAGTGCACTACAAATTGATCTTGACGCGATCAAGCACTGGTCGGACGATTGGAGTCTCCCATTAAATGACAATAAATGTGCTCATACGTCACTCGGTGGAAATTCTGGCAATGCTTTCATGATTCATAACGCATCTGGCACAGTAGATATCATGAGAGTCGATCTGAAGAAAGATCTGGGCATCGGGTTGTCGTCTAACGTGTTCTTCTCGTATCACCATGAGATGGCGGCAAAAAAGGGATTTGCCACTCTAATGGTGATTAGGCGCACTTTCCACCGCATACGCAAGAAAGCTTTTCAAAGGCTTCACGGGATTTATATGAGACCGCTCCTCGAGTATGCCAATCAGGTCGTGTATATCGGCCTGCAGAGAGACATATTAGCTGTTGAGCGTGTCCAGCGCGTGACTACCAGGGTGGTCGCGAGCCTGAGTGATGTTACTCATGAGTCTCGACCTACAATTCCTGACCTTTACCCACTTGAATTCCGAAGACTTCGCGGTGATTTGATACTCACACACTTCTTTAGAGTAGGTCTTGTAGAACAGTTCTTCAATATAGCAACTGGTGACGACCGGCGAAGACATAATAAGAAGATTTTCAAGCTTCGTCCTCGAACCTTTCACAAGCAGCAGTTCTTTTCTTACAGGGTTATTAACTATTAGAACAGCCTTCCTTTTGTGGTCGTTAGTAGCGCTTCTAGGGATCGTTTCAAAGCTTTGCTTAGTTCTCATTTAACTAAAATTGCATTATACGAATAACCTTGCTTTTTTTCTTGTTATTCGCTGTAATCCCCAAGAGCGAAGCTATACCCTGTTTTCAATGATCGCCTTTCAAATCAACAGACGCCCACTGACACTGAGCAAGGAAAACCGACTGGATCCAGAAACCTTGGGCCGCTGTCTCGAACCCGTGCATCAATCGTTGAATCGCTCATAAGGATGGTCGGGACATACGGACTCAGTGAAATATGACATATGGGCATTAACTGAATGTGTACGACCTGAAGTTCGATGTTTTCTTTGTACTGCCGAGCTATGGGCTATACCGTGGCACATTCTTATGAGTTTGTAACTTTTACGATACTCCAAAATATTTTACCAGCACTTCTGCCTACATTTTTTTAAAAAAAGAAAACCTTACGGAACGCTGCAGGCAGCAACCAGTTGAGTTGTAATTCACGTTTAATCGTCCCGGACAATATGCAAGATTCTTGAACAAATGCACCTTACACACAGAAACACTCTGTTATGGGCCACGTGGCGCAAGCCTAAGGACCAAGCCTAAGACCATGTAGAGTAATCTTACACGATCGTGCCGTTTGGGTGTAACATGCAACCAGAGCAGGCAGAGATTGTGTTCAAAGATGCACCACGCAACACGCAGTGGTAGTTTAAATACAACTGTCCTCCTTGCTTGTCTGACTGTCCGCCATCCAACGGCATTGTGCAAGCCGAGCTGAAAACTATCCGCGTGAAGTAAATCCTGACGTTGATAAACCGTTAATAATTGGGTTTGTAGTATAGTGCGAATGATGGCGGACCGAATATTCTCTAAAGTACGCAGTACGCCTATTTCGCCGTAGAAAGGATTTTTGTTTTGATGTGTAAAAGACTACCTGGGGAAAGTGGGCTGACAACAGTAGACTTTTTATTGGTCATTCCGATTAAGCGGATGCCTAATGACGAGCACGACCACAACCTATGAGTACGCAGGTCGAAGCGTTAGCCAAAAAGCCACAATCATGATAGAAGAAATATATATCGAACTGCAGTGACCTTACTTGTAGTGCCCAGTGATCGCGTGGCTTATCTAATGATCCCAGCTGCATCCATGTATTATTGCTTGCCTGTTCTGTACGCATGATTGTGTGTACGCCTGCAATAGAAGGCTCAATATAGACTCGGGGTCATTTCCTTCAGTCGTGCAACTAATTGCACGCAGCGAGTGTTTACTTCTCGCATAACGACCCATCTATCCTTCCATTACTCAAGGTCGTTTGACCTGGACCTTTCCGAGCGTGATTCAACGCACTCGAATTTTCCACGCACTTCTGACTTGGCGCGCTTTTGATTGTCGCCGAGTGGGCTGTGGCTCACTTCACGCTTCTCTCCTTTCTTCTTTGGTTTCTGTAGTCGGTCCCAGATTAGGCTAGAACTAACTGCTTACCGTATTTCTTAACATTGCTGGAAATATACGGTTTGTTTCCAAACCATGACGTGTTCTTTTAGTTCGGTGTATGGTGGGACTACAATTCGACTGCTCTTCAGGAAAGATGTTTCGAATTGTTAGTGGACGAGGGTCAAGCGCATACCAACTTGTCCGCTACATACTGGAACATTTCATGAGCACATCCTATGAAGATATTGGACGAGATCTCAAATGTCGATCAGAAAAACCCGAGCTATTTCAGTGAAAGGCAACAGTTATCGCCATATCTGGGTAATTTTGAGCAAAGCAGTGTGATAAGAACACATTGGCACAAACTGTGAATAGAGACTTGCTGCGGCAGTGTCCTGCAACCAATCCGTCATGCGAACACTGGTACCTCAGATGAAGGACGACTTTAAGAGTGCTTTGCCCACTTTCATTGGGTGCAAACTGAAGGGTCAAGGAAAAGTAAATGTCTTTCCGTCCGCCACGAAGCGTCACCTTCATTCGTTTTTTAACTAGGCGCCACTAATATTTTCAACCATTCACAAAATCTCTACAGATAATGACCATCTACCCAGCCTGGAAGCCGATTTCCCTTCGCACCCGGGAAAAAATAATTCGAACAGTTGACTTTTCTCCTTGACTGTTGGATAAATCCGTTGGCGAATTAATTATTACTGCAATCTGTGCACATGCAAACGGCGAGTTATCATACATTTTTACATAGAAGTGCAAGTTTACGCAAAAAGAAACAACGCAAATGAGGTGATTTTCATAGTGATAAGTGTATACGTTTATGTATGTGCACATACAGGTACATATCTAATTAAGCTGGCTGAAGTCCATGTAATTATGGGTAGAAGTGTGTTTAATACCCCACCAATTGTAACTCTCTATTCACTAGCATATATAGTGTATGTAATTGCGCAAGCCCTTTGACATTTTAATACTCATCTGTCCACATATGCCAGCTACTAAGCGAGCAAACGTGTGTGCATCCTCGAATGCGTCTTCATAGCACGTGTCACTGGGTTAACTGCGCACACTATTTTGGCAGACAAAGTGACGTGTCGTATTTTATATATTTTCCGGCAAGACTATTTGTACCATTATGAGTAAACTAGATATAACTTCCATTTCATTGAATTTTCAGAAATTTTTGTTTGAAAGGAAACCGGTTTCCGGTTAACGAGATAGCTGAAATTTTGTGATTTGGTAGAGAGAATGAATAAGTGGTAAATTAATTAGTGAAAGTGTATAGGATTAGTTTTAAATCACTTTTCGTGAACTTGTGCGCCCGATATTTCGTGAAATAGGGGCCGGCAGTTGATAAATGCCAGTGTTTGTGATAAACACCACGTGAAGTTAAAAACCACCGAAATTTGGGAGCGCCGTGAGTACGTAGGTAAAATTACAGCCAATGATTTCCAACATAATGTGGGTGTAAGTCGGCGCCATCTGCTCGCAGTATTCACTGCTCATTGTAATCCCCCTAGTAGCTCACAAAGACGCTCGACCGTCAATTGAGTCTTTTAACTGTCTTACGTAAGACATTCAGAAATTCCACTACTAGAGCAAGTCACCCCCCACAGTTTCTAATTTTTAGAACGAGAAAAATGGGGAGAATTCGGTTCACATGTTTGAAGCCAAATTCGTGCTGGCTAATTTCTGTACACTCACAGTGTATGGCCAAATATCCGTGAACACGCGTTCAAAATTACTGGACATTTGCAATTTGAGATTTGAAAGCGTATTCTGCAAAGATTTGCAGACGGTGGGTTTCCGTTTCAAAACTCATTTTATGGTCATACTCAGTGACTTCACTGAAGTGGTATATCGTCGTACTTCCGATGATATCCGAGATATTCCACTTATGTTTGTTTCTGAGAACTTGCATAATTGGCCGAAATATGCACACGTTCAGTTTACATTTCGCTGCTCACTGAGTTAGCACAGGCTAGTAGGCTTTTGATTTTATTGATCAGTGCAATATACTCTATGATTTTACCGCAGTGGTATACTGTCCTACTTCTAATAACAATTAAAATATTCCACATTTTCTAGATTCGGACTGTCAGACGGACGTCAGAAAACTGAGGATTGGATTCAGAATGTGAAGAACAATGATTACACGAGAAACGAAGAGGAGCAGTCAACTGATGAATGAATATGTCTCCATTTTGTGCAATGCATGAATCCTCATTAAGTGATTATTGTTGATTTTGTCAAAGTTTGTTGCGTTATTTTGAGATTGCTGAGGTTTGTTTGATGTTGATAGGTGGCCCAACGCTTCACTCTCTTCCCCAAATGAGATACATTACTCATCTTTGTTCTTACACCACCTACGTTGACCGTTTCCCTTACCCCTATTTATTCCGTGCCTTGCAAACTTCTAAGTACCGAAATTAGACATTTTTCTTCCATATTTTCCCTTGAGTAACTTATGATTCCCGTCGTTTCTCGACGCATGAACAGTCGTTTTGCTCTGACCAAACCAATGACCATTTGTTTGAGTGAGCTCAACCCGTTTTTATCGTCCACCATTGTTGATCGGTGCCTGGTTGTCAATTTGTTGTGCGGGCACTTTCTTTCTTTGATTTCTGAGGATTTTCACAATTGAGATGAGAAACAATTTTCTTGCACATTGATTCAATTAGTACCGTATTAAATACAGTTATTACGAGCGCCTTCTCGTTTAACGTTTCGAGGATAGATTATCTCTGTCGTTAAATATTGAGAGGCATCTACTGAATCAGCAGATTACGCGTAACTCGGTGTGAACTTGATTCGTTAGCGAACGATTCAATAGTACTCGAATACCTTAACATCTGACCGAAACGTTTGCACTTTAACAGGGACGAATAAGAACGCAATCCAGTAATGAAATTCCGGCATTCTGCAAGGAAGACGAAGTCTGACCTTGTGGAAGGTTCTACCGGTCTTAACAATCATGGCGTTATCAAGGCTGATCCTGCCACCCGTGATCAGCGTTTTTATAAGGGATGATCAAGCACTTCTTTACCAATCGAGGCTGCTACGATGTCCCATGAACCATTCCCCGTGTTGCACAAGAATCATTTGAATACCCATAACTACAGTGATGTCCCCCTTTTTATTAATCCTATTTCTTTAATGTTTACGAACGAACTTTTCATGCCAAATGTTTTAATTAATTCTGAAAACTTTCTTAATGCTAGGGAAGTATGTGAAATTAACTTTTTGAGCACGTCATAACCCGCGGCTTTTGAGTTTACGTTGCCTGTATTTTACATACCGATACACCACCTATCACGTAATCCCAGCAACAACCACACTCACATTATCATTTTCCAAGCGTCCGCTCTCTGGTTTTTTGCCTGAATCAAGCACGCATAAAACACAACAATCATTCATGTATCTATCTCAGCAAAGTCTAAACTCGCTGAAGCTCAGAACGTCCCTATCCTTGAAGAAATACTTGATGCCTTGTGAATAATCCATCAACTAAAATCGAATTTAGGATGAAGTCTGCTTTTTTGCATCAGGCCGACGGGATATGTATTAAGGGATACCTTATCGGATTTACACAACATGCATCATTTATCAACAAGGGACAGTCAATTACTACTCACAACTAAGAAACTATTTCATTGGAAGACGCATTTACACTGTCTCGTCACCAGCCTTTGAAATGTTTGATCTCGGCGTCAAATGAAGAACAAACCGATTAACGGTGGACTGAAACAAAGCTTTTTATTTTTGTGATGTTTTCTGTCATGGAAATCCGTGATTTTCAAATTCCTCGGCAGTATCACCGAAATAACACCCGATATTCACTGATGTTCCATATTATTGTCGTCAAACGGCAGATTTTACTTCCTACTGATAATTTCCATCGACGCGTCTGTACGTTCCAAGCCCGATGAGCAACAGATTTGGATCCAAAAATGACAGCGGTCGTCAAGGCCAGTTTCCCATTGATGAGGTTCCAAGTTGCATGCAAATTACCGTAAACTAAATGAAAATAAACTATCCGCTATGTTGGATCCACCAAATAGACCAGTCCGAGATTGATGGTTCCCGTGAGTACGGCCAGATGCAGTAGTCCCATACTGGCGAAGCGACCAGGCACAACATGAAACCGGAATACGCATAAACAAACGCCCAGCATCGAAAAGTGAGAAATAAGAAACTACGCGATAGCAAGTTTCTACAAGTTAACGATACCAAGATTTCACCAATAACGATAGAAGACATACATCGCGAGATGTTAACATTTCGTTTACTCTCTTCATTCACGAACGTAAAACATTAGGATATATAAGACATGCGGTTAGCAACACAATCAAAAACATTCAACCAGTGGGTTTACATGAAAAAAGACTGTCGTCAGTTCCAGGGCAGACAAACTGCGTGAGTCAATAGTTTATGCACACACAAAGCCGGAGGGTGAGTGTTGATCAACATCGCCCCGGAGAAAGCAAGCAACTTGGGGTTCTTATTACGTAACAGAAATTGAAACGAGTTGGCCGGGTCAACAACGTGACCTGTTTCCATGATGTGCTTTGTGATGGATGAAGTCGGATTTCGTCTCCTTTATAAATACCTCAAGAGAAACGTTCATGATAAAAACAGCTTGTCGCGCGCACAACCAGAATGGTTATAAAAGTTTTCGCGAGGAGGGTTCGGGATCGCCACCAAAAACATTCCAAGTGTAAGAAGAAGGATGGATGAGAAGGGAATAGGTAAACATGGCGGCGTTGTCAGCGGCTCCGTATAAAACCCATAACAACCGTCAATCACTCAACACAAGTATCTAGATTACACAGGTAGTGGTAGACGAATCCTAAACCGCTTGTCACTACGTGCATGAAACTTTGAAAGTTTGAGTTGCGTTCCTCAAATCAGGTGAGATTCATTTAAATTCAAAAAGGTCAAAAGAGGTAATAAATGCGCTTTTGGGTACAACTTCTTCAGCTACCAGGATTTGACGATAAGCTCCCTCTGGTTAGAATTTCGCCATTCTCACCACCTACTTTTCC
Source organism: Paragonimus westermani (assembly GCA_008508345.1). Lineage (NCBI taxonomy): Eukaryota > Metazoa > Platyhelminthes > Trematoda > Plagiorchiida > Troglotrematidae > Paragonimus > Paragonimus westermani. The sequence continues at coordinate 8,793 of QNGE01002537.1, read as the reverse complement.
TTTTTCCAGTAGTGTCTTTTATGCCGGTGTGGAGGCCGTCCGGTCGCAATTTTGAATTTGGGCCTGACCACTGACGATCGAAATCTCTCACGAGACCTACCATTTCGAATAGATGTGATATTATATATTGCTTTCAACAATCTACTCATGTATTTGCTGATATCCAGCTTTAAGCGGTCGTTATCAGATTGTTTCCATCTCGGGATGTTAATCTCTAGTGGTACCCAGCTGAACTCTGGTGTAAAACACGGAGCAGATTCTACAAACACAATACTAAGTTTTTTATGATACGTGACCTAAAACAGAACTTTGGTTAGTTTGTGTCTGTGTTTAGGTCAGTTTCTACTCACCGAGAGAAATTGGGGACTCATTTTTTATATTATATATATATATATTGTTCGCATGTATCTACAAGGGCAAAGCAAGTGCGTTTATGTCACAGCTTTGAAGTGCTATCCTTCAAGAAACCACTGTAAGTTGGCCGCTTTCTAGCTTCAGTGACGCAGACATGGTGCATGAGGATAAAGCACTCCATAGGATACCAACAGATTTTACCGAGTACAAACTAAACTCCACAATCCTGATACACGTAATCTTGGGGGAGAGAAAGGAAGTCACCAAGATTTCCATCGTTAAAGGTGATAATAGGCCAATTGTCGTAAATTTCCTACCAATAGAGCTGACTAGAATCACCGACAAAAGTGTGAAAGTATAATGCCGGAAAAACCTGCGAATTACCCTATGAGTAGAAATTTGCGCTGCTTTCCATCACAGCTCTCGAAATGTAACTCTTGTCTCGTAAACTGGCCGTATGCAGACGCTGTCGGGAAATAGATAGGCAAAAGAGGGGAGAGTGGCTCCCAAATGTCGTTCATTCTATCGTTCATGGTTAATTTGATCAGAAACGAATGAAGGTGGGAGCGTCAGCCACAACCTTTATCTCGTTCACCTAGGGTACCGCAGCCGCAAATGAAGCATACAGAGTGCTGTGTCCATTGACATTACTGATCGCCAACCCGTTATAGTCGATCACAGATTTTCTTGCTTGTAACACTGTACCCAAGCTTGACCACCGCGTATGAAACTCGCATGCTCGGAAATGTGTAAAAACCTGCTACACATTACGTAGAGTTTAAACTCGATACGATATCGAGGCTACTGAGGTTGCTCAGATTTCTTTCCTGGAAACGAAAGAATGGAAGAGGGTATTTGTGCCATGCTGGTAAAAATTATCCTGCCCGTTTTCTTTTGAGACGACGGGAGCAAGGTGTGGGGAGTTACCGATGTGAAATAAAAAACAAGGTCAAAATCGATCGTTTGCTTCTATGTTTTAACCGAACGAACAGCGAATTCATGGGATAAATTTTCTGCTCATCTTTTGAAGGATTGAGCGTAGATTTGTCGGAGTAATCCATTTTTGTTCGGTGTCACTTCAGAAAGCGATCACAGTTTTTCGTCGGCGTAACCAGGACGCGTGCACCATAATGGAAAAGAGACGTAAATTCTCCAAAGGTTATTTACTGGACTAATGCCTCGAAAGTTCAGGGTTTATTTTTCTCGTCGTGTGAGGACCTCCTAGTAAAACTGGAAATAGTTCCCTGGCGGACGAGAGTTTGACAGGCAGTCTTGTTTCAAACTGCTACATTCTGTGCTACTTGAATCACATCCACAAAGACCTTGTCACACGTACCGAACGAGTAACCATCAAGGGCCATGAACACGAGGTTTTCATAGCAAGTGACTGCCAGTTGTCTAGGTGATTTACGTTTTCTTTCCGAGTCTGTTGGATGAGGAACGCTTTATCGGTGGCGATTTTCCTGGTGCCATCAATTGGTGCATTCAAGAAGCAGCTGGACAACTGGATTACCTCAAGATCAACACCAGCTGTCGGACATGTGTAGCCCCGTTTACCTTTATTGACATCATTTTCCGATTCCTCCCTCTTTTTCCACTACCCTCTCATCCACTCTGTACAGTTTTCTCGTCTGCTGTTGCAACAAAACAAAACGATGTAACATCCTCAGGTGCTCGAATGATGATGGCTGCAACATCACTCATACGCACTTGGTATGAACTTGCCAACCTGCATGCCAGTTGATCGGAGCGGATGGATAGCAGACTGGTCGTCACACTGAGAGTTCATCGTGAAACCGCATGTCTCGTGCTACAGATTCATACAGGAGTACACTGAGGCCGTGTTATTGTACATGTAGTATATTTCCAATACTACGAAAGCCGAGGAATCTATTGACATAAACTGCCTCTTTTTCGTCCCCACTCCAATATCACTGTTGGTCTTAGCAACCCAGTAAAAATGCACATGTAGTGGAAAAGAACGAATGAACCACAATAAACTTCAATACAAAAGAACGAATGAAACGAAAGACTGGGCTCCTGTGGTATCCAGTGGTATTGGGAATGTATTTGCAGTTTTCCAAGTGCAGTTGATGAGGCGAAGCGTCGGCGTCCAAACTTAATTCAATACTGGAGTGTTTTAGCTGGCTGCTAATCACTGACTTTTGAAGGAAGAGCTAAAACGTGTGTGAGGCAGAGTTTTATTCAGAAGGGTTGTGCTATCTTTCAAGTGGCCAGACAAAAATGCACAGTGCGATCTGATCAAATTCCAAATTTCAAATTTCAAATCCAGGACTTGGTGAAGGCCAGTGCCTGTTGACGTCCTGATGCTTGACTGGTGTGATCCGGAGATTGACCAGACTGCGTTTTCTGTTGATGTGTTCAGTGGTGGTCTGAGGGTAGGGACAGAGAAGAGGAGTATCAAAACAGAGTAGGAAAAAGGTGGTTCCAATATTTGTCTAGCTCTCTTTTAAACATATCTACGCTCTCAGCCTCAACGATCTTTGGAGGCAGCTTGTTCCACGAGTTAACTACCCTGTTAGTGGAGAAGTTATATCGGACAGCCAATCGTGATCTTGTTTTCTTGACTGTGAACCTATGACCCCTTAAATCACTGTTCTGACGCATCTCGAACAAACCTGCCATGGGGTTTGTTCCAGCGTGGTGGGTAATTTTGTACATTTCAATAAGGTCTCCTCTTACCCGCCTACTTTCGAGCGAAAATATGTTTAACGAAGTTAGTCGGTCTTGGTAGTTTAGACCCTTCATGCCCCACACCATACGTGTGGCGAACTTTTGTACTTTTTCGTGGGCGGCCACATCCCTTTTGAGATTTGGTGCCCAAGCTTGGACACAATATTCCAAGTCGGGCGAACTATAGCTGAGTACAGTGGAATAAACACCGCCGGACAGCGGTTAGCGATCGCTGAGTTCAGTCGATATAACACCTGCTGCGCTTTTGTCGCGAATTCGGTACACTGTGCAGATGGAGCAAACGCACTAGTGACTTCGATACTCGAGACATTTGTTTGCTGCTTAGTTGTTAGTTCAACTGTCTGTCCATATGCATCCCTTAAATACCTGGGCGTTGACTGGAGAGCTTTGGCGAGGATATGACTCATAAGAACGTTCAGCGGTAGATCCCACTTTAATGTCCATTCGCAAATTTTGAGAATGTCCCCTTGGAGAGCGGTCGAGTCCGACGAACTCCCGACCAACTTTATATCGTCTGCATACAGATAGCATGGGCAAACTAATTCGTTAGTCAGGTCGTTTATGTATACGACGAAAGGCAGAGGGGCGAGGATTGATCCCTGAGGAACTCCACTTAACGGAGAACCTTTGTCCGACAGTACCCCTCTTACTCTCACCCTATATGACCTTCCAACTAGAAACGCCTGCATCCACCTGCACATTCTAGTAGAGATTCCAGCTTGTCAGTGCTTCCAGCATGAAAGCCTGTGGTTGACAGAATCGAAGGCTTTCTGAAAATCCATGTAGCACACCTCAACCTCTTCTCCTTTATCCAGTTTCTCTGTGACATTGTCTAAAAACGTCAGCATATTGGTAAGACAAGATCTCCCCCTTAGGAAACCATGTTGAGGAGCTCTGAAGAATTTCTGTTCACAGAGAAACTTACAGATACTCTCCCGTAATATTCGTTCGAAAATTTTGCTGACAACACTCGTCAGGCTTACCGGTCGGTAATTTCCAACTTCTGATCTGTTGCCATCTTTGAAGATGGGAATTACAATGGCTTCTTTCCAGTCTCTCACCACTGTCCCTGTTTCTAATGTGAGGTTGAACAGTTGGGCAAATGGTGACGCCAACAATTTGGCCAGA
>QNGE01002536.1:85861-110878 GCA_008508345.1 Paragonimus westermani | reverse complement strand
TATTGGACGTGAGATACACAGACACCCCTAACCACTCGCAACATCTACCTGTCAAAGGAACCAATACGCTAATCGGCTTGATGAATTAGTAGGAACAGGGTCAGGTGATCTTCGTTCCACATTGGAGGCTAACCCCGTTCTCATTAATGAAAATCTGTTGAACTCCATCGTATAAATCAAACCACATCCTCAACCGAAGAAGCCAATGAAATACATTCTCAACAATATTGGTTGTCACGAATAGAAAGCTGGGAGAGTGAACTAACTGCAGTCACGACAAAGAGCCTAAGCAGGAAATTCTAATGTATGAGAGAAACATGAATGAGCAAGAAATGGAAAACCTGGTGCAAAGATGGAGAAAATACGGGAAGTTGTATAGTTTGTGTGTGCCAATATCATATGGACGGTTTGAATGAATGTGCACGTGAACCGGTTAGAAGTGCGCACGACGTGAGAACGGAGACCGCGGGGTGTTGTGGGATGAAAGCAAGACTAACAAACGATGAAGCACGCGTTTCATGAGAAGAGTGAGTAGAAAATTGGAGGTTGAATTAAATTGCACGCACGCGCTATGGAATACAAGCATGCATGCGAAACGATATATATGTACAAACAAGCGAATTCAGTTATATATATGCAAGATTATACATCCGGGGATGCACTCACACGCTCACGCACACGCACACGCACACGCACACGTACACCCACACATACATGCACGTATATCACTGAGTGTGAACATCGAATATTGTTGCAGTTGATGGCTAAGCTGTTCGAGACTGCGTGATGGAATATGTGGTGCATGGGCTCTGCATATCATACACAAATGCACTCATCCCACTGCAAGCGCGTGCGCACATTTGCGAATGCTGAACACGGTTTGCGATTGTTCCGAATAGACTGTGATCACAATGTGTGCGTTTGTCTAACAGTCGCATTAACAAGCCTGATCTGGTGGACACTGCGATTGTCGATATACCTGTGAATTTTGCATTCCACGGGATATTTGCAAATCACCCTATTTGATTGTAGGTCAGGATTATTCAGAATCGACCACCGAAGCACCTGAACCCACTGCAACCGAGTCGACCGAGGAGTGGTCAACGACCGGTGAGCGTTCGATTATATGTCCTTCATATCGTTCCTGGTACATGCCTGATGATTTTCTTCTTTTTCTCATTTTTCTTAAGTTCCGTTTATCTCTCTCATCTTTCTCCATTCTCCTCTGTGTTTTCCCGCTTTTATTTCTTCTTTTCTTAGCTTTTCGTCATCCTTTTTCTGTTTTCTTTTGACTCCTTATTTTCTTCTCACATTTCCTTCACATTTCTCTTATTCTCCTCCTCTTTCTTCGTTTGTTTTCTTGCTCTCTGTTTTTTCTGCTTCTCTTTCTCGTTCGTGCGATTTTATTCTTTGTTCATTTCTTCCTGCGATTATCTGGCTTAATTGTTTCCTTTTTCGTCTTGCTTCCGTCATAATCTTTTTTCCTTATGCTGTTCTCACGTTTATGTTTTGTGTTCGTTCAATGTTCCTTTGTGATCACGTTATCGCCACATTTCGCAGTGTTTTAAACTTTTTTTGCTTGCCTTTTAGAGCCCTTCGCGTGATCTTCCTCAACTTTTCCGTTGGATACTGAATGCTGCTCAACTGCTACTTTGATCATTTGCATAGCGTCTGCATGTGGCTTTTTTGCTTCCAGTTCTTACCTCCTCCCTACTGTTGGTTACATTTTTATAAGTTCTTAACAAACTTCCACCATTGCCTTGTGTTTACATCCTTTTTTCTGTAGATCATTGTGGGGTGAACACGCTTTCATGATTGTTATAACTTTATCGGGATTCTTTCATTTCTGCACATTTTTGGTCTCTACCATTCGTTCGGTTGCACGCACTCTTGTTTGTTCGCCCTTTGAAGTATGTAACAATTAAACTAAACGTGTTTTACGTATAATGCACACATTCATGTAGTCTTATTCTGTTGCTTGTCTAGATACGATCAATACCTCTGTCCACATTCTGTATACTCTGAATACACTTTAGAAATTGCATAAGATATGACTGCTAGCATAGCATTCACGTTTTGTGTTAAATCTGGCTCAAACTTGTGACGAAATGTTGGTTAGGCTTGTTACACTGCAACGCTTTTGTAAAAATGCAACTAAAACATGGGTAGTTGTTACAGTTTAAGACACATTTGTTACTCTGTTAGTTCTAACTCGTATTCTGCCCAGCCTAAAGTGGGAACACGCTGTGGGAATGTCAAACAACCCCATCAAAAGTGGGTGCGTGATTACATTTCGATAGGGACTGGGAGAGGACAAAAAGTAAACCAGCCAATTGTATGAGTCGTTCGGAGATACAGAGATAGATAGAGGGAGAAATAAACGTGCACGTTTAGACGGCTGACGGACGGACGAAGACATGCACGGATGATATACTATGGTAACACTTAAGTAAAGAAGCACGATGTGAAGTGCACTAAAGCCTATGGACTACCACTAACATCAGTCGGGTAATTTAGTTCTTCCAAACATCCACTGGTTCTGAAGTAGAAAGTTCAAAGTGTGAAATTGGGTGGGTTTTTACAAGACTGCTAACGTCTGTACAAAAATGAGTTGTAAAAACATGATTGCATATCGGATGAACAATACAGACATGTAACCAGCCGTTAACCAAAATTTTATTCCGAACTAGTGGCGAGCACGCCTCGCCTGGATTATGGGATAACAAGACAGCGAGACAATTTTTCAGTCAACAGTACTCATTAGTATTCGGAAAATAACCGTGCCGATTTACATCTGCCTAACCAACTACTTGTAACTCGATTGTAGCTACTCCGACGGGATGCCCATGAACCCAGTGGTTTCGTTATTGTGGGTAGTCACGCATCTCACCCTAACAACCACACTAATCCACAACTGGCTTTTGAACGTATCGTCATAACGCAACGATCTTTGGATTCGTTCGGCTCCTGTTTGGTGCATCACAGATTGCAAGCAACATTTGTTTATAAGCCATTGCCCCGGCTACAGCACTTAATGTCGCAGCCTCGTTAATGAAACCTAGACTATCCGCGAATTTTATGTATATCCTCCATCCGACGATGTGACGTCAAACCTATCGAAGTTTGTTTCAGTAATTGGGAAGGCAGTCATTTCAGTAGGGACAAAGTTCTTCGGTCCACAAAATAATTCTATCCATTGCTCTGTGGATTCATACCAGTAAGCTGAAACTTTCAATGGACAGGTTCATTTCAAACCCAGTCCATTTTCTCATTTCCGGAACAATCGGCGTTGATGCAGTAACCATTGGCTTGAAGGCAAACTCGATATATCGGTTCATAACTGATGCCGTCAACATGAAACTGACAATCGGTACTCATTCGATCTGCAAAAGTCTACATCTTGTTTAGATGCTGGAATAATGCTCACTCGTGCTTTTCGATTGTTGTCGTGAGAAGTTCCTTTCGTAATCATTATGCTGACTGCCTGGTCTGTTGAGAATGATGCTACCAACCTCCAACTTTGCTGTAATCTGCTACCCGTTTAGTATGTTCCGAATTCAAGAGGATGTAGTGCCCACTTTCTCGGACGAATAATACTTGATCGCACAACAATACTGTCTGGGAAATCGCCAATTCCCCGAAAATATTGCGTGCCAAAAACTAACAAAGTACACTTCTGTGTGACCTTCATAGTTGACACGGTTATGCGTCACTTTATCCTTCAACCGTTCTGCCAAATCTTGGGCACCCCAACTACGCGCCTCAACGCTCACATGCCCATAGCCCGCCTACTCGCCTGAATGCTCACATGCCTACGCGCATCATTGTATTGTTCGGCCCACCATTTGGTCCACCCTTGATTTGATCTTCTGATTGGTCACCAACCCTTTAAATATGATCTGGTTTGTGATCGTGTTCTCTTCGGATTGAATGACATGAAGGAACTCTGTGCTGAGGTCAGTCTTCTCTATGTGTTCATGCGTTAGCCTCGGGTGGTTGATTTGGCCGGGTAGTCTCGAACTAGTCGTGCATATTTGGTAGTCCGTTGTTCAATGCCGTCGACTATCGTTCCGTTATACGTCGTTCCACTGACCGTTGTTCCGTTCACGTGCTCGTACGACATTTGAACAAGTTATAACTAATAGTATCGTACGAACTGCACTTCAGCCATGCCTATGATCATTACCTAAACCGAGACCAATACTCATGTAGGCTTTCCATCAACAGTGCTATCCAGTATATATTTCTGACTGAATATATGACCCAACAGATACATGGCCTGTCTCACTGCTTCACCAATCAACTCGCACTCAATAGTCCGTAACTGGTTTTTGTTTCATGTTGATCGTTTTCACTATGTCACTTCTGAGTAAGGACCAGTCATAAATTAGTCGTCCTATGACCATATTTGAAATCTGAGAAGTGTCACTGATTCCTTGGTAATTTTACAAAAATTTTGCCAAATTCATCAGTGATTGAGAGGCCTGACATCACGTCAACTGTACGATAGGAAATTATGAGAAATCAACATCGAATTCCTTCAAGCCAAATCAAAATGCGGCATTTGGACAGTAAATCTTGAATGATATATCGGTATCCCATTGTACACTTCAAAATATTCCTGAAAGATTTTATGGTGTTAGTCGTATCGTAAGACCAGCTTTGATATTGCAGTGTATGGTTCGGAACATGGAAAAGCTGAATTGTCGCATACTGACTTTATTGAAATGTATACACTCTGTGGTCAAAAAGACTAACTTCGGTTATGCGCATACAGCCCTGTACTGTACTGCTCCAGACAGGAGTGACCCCGGATTCTAGTGTAATTTGTTCAAAATGCATTGGCTAGAACCTTAACCTAAATGAACCAATTTCCTACTTGACAGCCATCACACAATAATTCTCCGTGATTTGCTGAATACCACCTGCGTTTTATCGGGAAAATCAGGACAGGCACCAGGTGTAATCCTCGGCATCGTTAGTGCGTAGCGCAAAAAAAACCGGAGTTTAAAGAGTTACATACTGTAACTGATGGAAATACCAGATATCAGAAAGACTGAAATATGGTAACGACAATCAGAAACCTGTACATGTATCATGTGGTGATTGTTGGAAATGAAATTAGTGGGTTACGGTCAGCTGCAGAGGTAGACAAGCGCTAGTCGTGTAAACTGGTATCCACGATGGTTGCCGCGTATTTTCACGTATAATTTAACCCCCGTATCTCACCGCTGTCAAATTATCAGGTTGAAAGTCATGAGCGGCCAGAAAGGTTGGTGCCTTGATGCACGTTTATGAGGATGGATAAGTCCAGAACTTCTATGTAGATATGGAAGATGAGGACGAACGGACCAGAGTCAAGATCAACCATGTAGATGAGATGGACAAGAAAGCCCTATGTAGCTAGAGTGGGCGGCTAGGATGGAATGATTTTGATTGCACTGAGCAGCACAATCGACTGTCGTGGTTTGATGCAGCCGTTCAGGGTCACTAGATTCGGATGAGAAACGAATGCTCGACATTTGTGCCGCATTTCTTGGAATGGTGAACTTGTCATCGTCTAAAATGGGTTATAATTGCGAATAAAATCTGTTGGTGAAACATCTCATTGTAAGTCTCAATTTCTGTCGACGAATAAATCGAGATTGCCCACAAGTTACAGATATACGTTGGTGAACTGGCAAAATTGACGTTTTTGTTAAACATGTCGTTTATCTCGATGAATGCCTGCAACACCTATGAGGAAACTGTGGGGGGATTACGTAAGATATCAGAGAGTTGCATTATAGAATAACAAAAGGCAAGTAAACGGCTCCAATTTTGGAAAGAAATGCACTTGGGAAAAATTCCACCCAAGTATCCGCTTTGATGTAGGATTATACAATTTACGTTGTTTTATTTCGGTCGTCACTAATAATGGTATCTTTTATGCTTTCATATTTAAATGGGACCGTCTGTTTTTCATGAATTTGGCCATTACTATAAGAGTTTTCAACTCCGTTCTCAATAAACTACGATATGACAATTTGCAACTTAGGCCTTATTTGTTAACCTCGAAACACCATTAACTGATATAGCTGTTACAGATACCGTCGTTTTCAGTTAATGCAAATGCATGCGCTTAATAACACTGTTGATGTGTATTTCAACAAGGAGGAATTTGTCACTTCTACAGCTAAATTTCATGATTCAATGCCTTCTGGTTTACTCATTCATTCGGTTGAAGTATTTGAACCCCATGATCGGAGGGCATTTGTAATGACAAACGCTGCGAACCGGCAGGTTTTAGCGGAGCCACGATGTGCTGATCGACCGTACGCTGTTTTGAACAAAATAACGCTTAGAGGCACATAACCATCGGAGACCGAGCACGGGCAGAGGACATTATGTCACTCATGAACAACTGAACCTACTCAACAAAACAGCCGAACAAACCTGGAATGGTTATCAGAAAAGTCGGACTGAAATCTGTTACCGATCCTGTACAACACCGACATCGTTGGGTGATGCCTAGGCGATTGGATCGTCTCTCATTGGCAAGTGGGAGCGAAAGATTGAGTTAGATGGAAAGAATGGTCAACACTGAGTAGCTCAAATGACAGTGACAAGTCAACTCCTCCAAAAAGCATGGTCAGTAAATTAGATGAACGAAGTACCAGGTTAACTTAGTCATTACATCAAAGAGAAGCATAGCCGAAGTGGGGTTATTGAAAATCAGGATGCTTATTGGATAAAAGTGTTGTTTGATGGCTCTCAGAAATAATCGAACCGTCAGAAACTAGTCATCCTTGCAGAGTATACAGAAATGTCACTGGCGCGACAGGACAACAAACACACGGTGACTGTTCAGGACGGAGCCGACAAAAGCATTGAATATAAGCAATAGACTGAGTACTCAGCGTTAGTTATACAACACAGGACCTTACTGATGAAAACTGAACCAACTATGACAATTCAAAATTATGGGCTGTACAGTAAAACAGAAGAAACATATAACAGAATAGAATGCGAATTATGAGGAAGAATGAGGAGCCGATCAAGACGTAAATGTAGAAACTCAGTGGGTTCAGCAAATCATCAAACTGCATTCGGACAAGCACACCATTTTGTCCGAATGCCAACGAACGTTCACAGCAGAGAACAACAAATCAGCACTGGTCCCCAGTGAACGGCATGGCTTAAAAGCCTGTTTTGATTTGTAGGTAATGTGATGGCTGTTTCAATATACCGCTCGCTATTTTCTACCAAAATTCTTCAACAAACTTGGTCTCGCCTTCGCACAGTGATCTCCTTAACATTTCCGTAAGATCTCTTTTCCACCTAGACGACTAGTACTTATTGACAACTACCGGAAGCTAGCTGGTCGTTCGACATTACAGCTAGATTTCCAACAGTTAAATCCCCCTGAAGTTTATTCCATTTGTGACACAGTCACGCAATATAAACTTAATCTCAACGATCTTTCCAAACAGGTACCTGCTAAGTGCTATTGCTGACACCAAGCCTGCCTACTGCGCTGTCGTATTATAGGCTTGTCATTAACTAAACCTTCGTTTAGGCGCAGTAAAAAGAGATCGTACAAGCTTAGTGCTTATAAGCTGAGTAGTTTACCATAAGTTAATGGAAGCGGACGGTTATCAGAAATTTCCTGCACCATAACTGAATATATCACCTGCTCTCCAGCGACCAAACTGAATATCCGTCTCACACAGTTATCACGTCTTCATGTTCAAAGCTCTTTGCAGGTGGGTTATAATACCAATTTGTTTATGGTTCAACGAGAGTTCCGCAATTTTTACGTTCTAATATGCATTAAATGTTCGTAATTCGAACACAGCAGCCATAAAATTCATAGTTATCCTTTAATTGACACACATTCTTCTAATAACTGCGTCATAACCGAAGACTCGATGTAGGCTGCTGTTGTTTCCGGATAAATAAGGAGATACCTGAACATTACTGTACGACATCTTCATTTTACGACGAATGTGAGAAAAAGGCAGTCCGCTGTAACGGCTTGAAGGAGATAAGAGCCTATGTCTACCTGTGACTCAGGTAGAGAAAACATCATTGAGAAACGAGCTCAGCTGATGATATGCGATAATCCAAGCACCTCAATATCACATGCCAAGTAATTGGACCACTTTTTGGTATCCAAAGTTTCATTCGAATGGTCGATAGAATGCGTACACTTCCTGTATGACACTGATTCGTGGCTACTCTTGTGTGATCAAGTCGGTGGCAATTTACTGGCTAGGTAAACGACGGGAAGATTACAATCCTCTCTAGAACAACTGCCACCGATATTAAGAGAATCCAATTTACAAAACGCTTTTTCATTCATTCGTTTGCTGCGCGTTGTTCCTTTTAACAGACATATTTCTTCATGGAGCGTTGCTGTAGCAGTGGCTTTATTATCCCGGTTGATGTCCCGATTACCTCCCACACCGTCAACATACTACTGTTAACTGACGATCTGGGGTGGCTTATTGTGTAATTTACACAAACGAGTATGATTCATCACCGAACAGACACATCACCATTTGGTAAATATACGATGGTTTGGACGAACCTCCAGAATTGCACCACAGGAATTTCGAGGCTCTCATACCAGTACTGATGGAAACTTTTCTTCTATACCAAATGACATATCTGCGAGATTTTTTCAAAAAAAGGGAAAACTCCGATCGGTTCGTTGGTCAGGTCTACTCTAATGTACCTGTTCAGGAGTTGAGCGTCGTTTATCATTCTGCTCTTCAAGGATGGTAAGCGCTGCCACACTACGTTATGATAGTCAGACAGAACATTCGAGTTTGAAACTTAAATCGTTTTCCCAGCCAACATTACTCTCTACAGCAACGTCGGGATGAGGTAAGCCAGGTGGCATTTTGCTATTAAAGATTAGCCAGGTAGCAGTTTCGAATGATTCGGAATCACTTTAACCGGCACTGTGAGTTTTGAAAGGTTCTGCAGAAACGTTTTGTTTATCAGAATTTCGTTGCAATAAACATTCCTGTTTCTTGACGTCCCGACTACAATTTACATTTGCATCCGCCTCCGATGGGAGTGGGTTTTCTTTCGTACACGAAAAACTGGAAAACGCCGATGGAATGAATGTGATCTGAAGTTTTGGTAAAATGGTACAAGTGGTATTTCCAGGTCAGATCTAAAAAACATCATACATCATAACATCGGACATAACATAGTGTGCAAATGGTGCATTATTGGTAAATCACTGCCGTACGTTGAATCAGCATGGCGGTGATTGATGAGAGCACCTTTGGAAGGATATTCAAGTTGAAGTACCCAAAGTTTAAAGAGTATGTTGAAGACTTGTGCAGATTTCAACGGGAAACTTGTACAAGCTTTTTCATTAACACTTCGCAGACAGCTGCAAGTGCTATGAAGCATAGAGGAATAGACCTGCTGCCAGGCTGCCCGTATGGAAATGCGGTGTACAAATGCGTACACTGTACACGGCGAATGAAGTCCTCCAAACGGTAATATGTATTTAATCAATTGTTACGATATATTGTAGTTTTGCAGATTACAGATATCAAGCCTCCTGGGTCACGCATTATCGCAACAATGAATATCAAATCGAGAAGCCAAACTTGGTGCACTCACACGATTTTCAGGTTGCTGAGCCGAATATTTATCCTAGGAATAGATTTCTGGCTGTTGATGCTGAACTGTATGTATGTGAGATGATGAGCCATTTTAAGAGTTCTCGTGAAATGAGGACGAATGTGAACAGGAAGTATGGGATTAGAATGCGTCGGCACGATTTATCTAATCTACGCACGTGGAACGGCAAATTAGATGATCGCACCGAAATTATGAAATTGCGAGATTTGCTGAAAGTGGAGGGCAGCTACCGGTTTCTGCTGCGGGAGAAAATGTTAAGATTCGTCCTGTTTGTGCCGAAAGGTGCATTCCAACTGTGCCCAAGGTATAGAGATGTCATCTTAGGAGAAGCCACTGATCACTGGCTAACCTATTTTGGAATGCGTATATGCATTAGTCGATGCACAAGTGTACTAAGTTTGCTTCAGTGCGTCTTGAATGAACATTAGCGAAACTCACTTACCAGCACAACCACTCGAAATTCAACTGCAATCCAATTTTGGTGTTTATGTAAACCTGAAGATAGCAAAAATTCGCTTTCGAGATACTATCTACCTACGAATTAGCCCTGAAGCTGTACAGCGAAAGAGCACATATAATGTTCACCTTATTCTCTAACGTTTAGCTAATTAAAACTGTTGTGGCCAGCAACCTTTTAATCAGTGTTACTCGGTCCATTGGATCAACGATCCACATGAATTCTCTCCAGTTTTGCTGATAAAAATCAAGACAATGTATGATTCCTTGTCGTGTTCGTGTATCACCATACATTCAGGTAACCTACACTACCTTTTCACAAGGACATATGTTTGCAAAAATCATGTAAACGTGCTCCTGTTAGTGATGGGTAGTCGGGGAACTGGTTAATTTCAAATTGGACATCGCTCACATTTAATAGCAGCCTTAGCATTCAGATAGACATTCCAGTCAGCCTGTTTTGAAATGAAGCAGTTGATTCGAATTTTGCTCCTATTAGAGCTTGTCATCGGTCCATATCATTGCCAAAGCCTCGATTAGAACTACCGGACACACTGTCATGAGGCAACCGTGTTGACCGCTTTGCCATTAACCTCACATTAGGCACGACCGAGTTATCATGCCTGAACTCTCAGCCATTGATGAGGTCGTCCGCGGCAAAGATATGCACTCATGATGAGCTCTAATGGGAACGAAACCTGAGGTCGTTGCTTTTCTTCGCAAAGAGAAGTGCCGTTTTTTAAATTTTTATCAGTCAGCTAAGAAAGGACCTTCAGAAGGGAACCAGTTGCTGTTAACAGTTTATATTTTATTCTAACAACACGCCATCGTTCAAATTCATCTGTAATCTGATCCGTGTCCAAACTTTCTCACCCACATTCTAAATGTGTACATGCCCATGGTCACTTGCTGAGTTTGAGTTGGTCAGTTTGACCTCCAGAACACGAAGTTTTCACATAAGGGGTGTACGTTGAATTATCGCTGATATAGCCTCTTTGGTTCATGTCGGTTGACTGAGTACGCCTGATGGTCACGAGCAAGGTTTCTGCAATGTACATGGAAAATGATCAAAGTTGTGATATTCAAACCTCCATAGTAAATCCTTGAATCAGTAATGCGCCGTTGTGTGGAACGTCGTATTATTGACTACGTCATTTGCAACTCGGGGAACCAAATGCAAAAAATCCGGGGGTATCAAGTTGGGAAATCGACTCGGTTTTTCAATTCAAAATATTGTTATGCAGTCGGAAGCTCAAAATATTAGCTTCCAACCAAAATAATGCCTACCCGAATTTATCAGCAATCATCATGTGCATAAAAGTGCCAGAATTGACCCAGTCCTGATCTCACAAGGCATAGCTTGGCAATGAACGTCTCTGAACAAAATGTGTTTATGTCTAGCTTATACACTGCACGATCACTACATTTGTGACTGATGAAAAAGTGCGAAGCGTCAACAAATCGCAACGTCTTTCGGCTGTAGTGAAATGAGTAATCATTATTTTAAACGAAGAGTGTACGTGGTTCAGATCTATCATCTAGATATTAAATGTGTGCAATGCACTTCCAAAAAACCTTACTTTAGCTGATTAATTTACTAACTGCCCACATTTGCGAGTGATGCAACGAAGAGCGTAGGTCAACCAATAATAGTTCATCATAGTACGAAACCACCGGCAGCTCGTGAACTGGGGTGATAAGTTATATCTAGAAGGGGATAGATGTGGACCGATTCAAACAACCTCAACTTTTTGCTTGCAACAATCGGCTTGAAGAACACAGGCCATCAGCCTCTGGTTCATTAAACCATATCGCTGTGGAGGTTTAGTCTACTGAGTAGAATCCATACCAAAATCTGAAACGCTCAAAAACAGGACCTCATGACCACATGACGTAAATCGTTCAGAGAAACTGTTGGCAAATTTTTGCGCTTGGATTTATTGCAGAAGTGTTTGTTTGGATGGAGTAAGCTGATATTTACAGCTCGGGGGGAAGATTTCACTTGGGCATACAGCTTTAAATTCACGCTGAAAATTTAATTGCTCATATATTTTGGGTTGCATTTTCATGGATTGAAGTTTGAATAAGACCCGTCAGAGTGATTAAGTTATTTGTTATACTACCTCAGATTTATATGGAGCTTGAAACAACGCGTCAGCCTACACATTGTGATTGAATAAGGTTGGTGAATTGAGGGCTTCCGATGCCTGGCGGTCTTCCAGTAACTTCGTTTAGTTCACCTTCGGATGAACTGTGTAGAAGTCATGACAAGTGATTTTGCATGGTGCCAAAGCTAGGGCCTGGAATCAGTCCACCTCATTGTTAATGTGCGTTCTTGTATTCGTATGCTCAGCTGTTTACCAGGCTCGCTTACACACAGTTGGTGCCACTATAGACACAGTCACGCAGACGATGTCAAGTTACTGACGTTCTTTTGCACCATCCTTGCGTCTATGTTGAGAGAATAATGTGGAAAATTCGATTCACGCGATCCATAGCTTCACAGCGGTCTTTCCAGTTGTTTTGCGCTGTTTCCAATCTCCCACAAATTCACGACGGTGTTGCTCATGTTGGTACTTCGGCAGATTTTTGTCTTGTAGAATATTAGACAAACGAACTTATGAAGAGAGTATGCGGGCAATACAGCTTGAACGGATGATCATACTTCTTACCGTTCGAATTCAAACGTGCTATAATGTCTGTATCTGCGTAGTAACCATGTCCCTGAGCAGCTCTGATAATCACATATGCGCACATCTGGGTCTACGTCTGGTTGAGTCACTCCACAAAGTGGCCGTCGCATGTAGATACACTGCACATGGTAGTGAATTGACAGGATTTCGGTTGTTCACTGGTTTTATGACAAAGAGGGATGGTTCACAACAAACCCTTACATCAGAAACATAGTACTCGCAGGTTGGATGAACTTTCCATTAAACGTGATGTCCTAATATTCTCAAGTGACTATGTGAAAATCTGTCCGACCAACAGGAATGACTATCCGGTTTCGTTCATATCACTCGTACCAATTACAGCTTGCTAAGGGACGCATCGTTTTGGTAACATTTTCAACACTCACTCACCGTCATCACTAACTAAAACTTCTCGGCTTCAAACCCACATGGAAATGCTCACAATGTAGATTGCGCTGCTTATTCATAGCCGTCATTTTTATTTACTAACCTTACACAATACAACAATTATACACTCATGTGAAATACTAACCTACTCTGTTTTACAAAAAATTCAGTTCACGATTCAGAGTAGAGTAGAAAAAGCCAAGCGATTTGGTTGCATCGGGAAACATTAATTTTTAAGTTTTCAAGCTCAGATTAACTCAGATAATTTGAAGACTTTAGAAGCAATAACATTTGAACTGAAAGCAGTTGATTTCCTTCAGGAGTCTGAACAAAACAGTTCGGATGTGTTGGGTGATAGGTAAAACCAGTTCCTATTAACTAGTCAGCATTAACGTCCCAGTAAAATAAATCGGTTTCTACGCTACAAAATCGCTGAGTTATGAAAAGTCACTGAGTCCAGGCCACGGTAAAGTTCATCAGCTATCGTATCTAAGCTCACGGGGCTGCCTTCAGTTGACTGGCTGCGACCGCCTCAGTAAACCGCTAGAATGTTGCACTAGGATGAAAATGGTATTCCGACTGCTCAAGCTGGGTCGATAAAGTGACAAGTGGCCGTCAATTCAGGTACGTGTTCCTTCACTCTGTCAAGCAAGCATTCGGTGGATTTGTTTACGTAAATTTCTTCGCAGTTAAACATAATTTAGTTGAGGTGGCAGCGACAGGCTGTTCACATTTGATTAGTAGCAGAGGCAACCTTCGAGTCAGAGCTAGTACGTGGGTTATCACTACAACCATTGTTGGTCTAACTGAATTTAATTTAAGTGAAAATAGCTTGGCGTGATTGCATGCACTCACGAAGCCACACAGGCACATACAGCAAAAACACAAGAATTCACTACCACTCACTTCCTGATAAATTGGGAATCATTGCATAATCAACACGCTCAAACAAACCGCACTGGCCAACCCATTTTGTTGAGTTAAGAGGATTCACTTTTCTGGACAACTCGGTATAATTTGCGTAATACAAAAGATATTGACGCCTAGAAAATTCCGAGTGTTAATCTAGTCGAACAAGTCAGTAAAACCTCTTTCTTCTCTCAAACAACCACAATAATCTACAGAAAAACAATGTGTAGCNAACAAGCTCGTTTTCAGTGATTCACCATCAGACTCAATACATTTATATCACACATTTCACGGGAGAATCGTTAGGGAATTAAGCAGGGGGGACGTGTGGTTAATGAGGTCAATCAGTTCAATGTCACACTGCAATCAAGTGCCCACTTGAACAATGGGTCTTGACAGGCCAACCGGGTGGGGGGTTGGCCAGGGCAAATCCAGAGCCTGAACAAAACGTTTTTGGGCGCACAGGGGTGGGCTATACATTCGGATCCCAATAGCCTCTGTTGTAGACAAAATCCTACTCCTCACCGCTCTCGACCGGATGGCCTTAACTCGGTAGATTGGACGAAATGCGTCCTTTACGTTGACAGAAACATAAGATAGTGACCATTTGTGTCGGTTGACGAAGTAGTAGAATGGCAAATTGACTGAAATTCACCGTACACAAATTTGTGTATTCCACGTGTACATTTAGACTTTACGTTCGTTTGTACTAGTTTTATTGGTCGGTCGTTTAGCCATTGGTATGATGTGTCTAAGAACGTCGATCGATGTGTCCGGTAGCTGAAATCTACAAAAAAGCGTGTTCTGTCGCGTTTTGGTCACCTTCCACATACCACACACGTACGATTGAATATGCACCTTAAGTGGCCATAGTACCGAAGTGAATAGCATTAAGGGTTAGCTGATAAAACATAGTTTTATGGTTTTCAGTCAATAAAAACACAGATTAATCGTTTCGGTAAAATAGTTAATGTAGTTGGAAAGAAGAACAGACAATAAATAACGGCTGATCAGACAGTAAACAGTCTGTGTTAACCACAGTAACTTAAGGAAAAATAGGGTGAGACAGTCAGTCGTCATTAACTGGTTAAAACAAATCTGAGACAGCCAAATTTGTAACGCTGATGATGATACAGGTTGGAGTCGTCATTTATCTATCTGTTTTATTGAAATAAAGGAATTTCTTGATGTCCCAGTTCCGGACAAATGCACCTATCATATTGTATAAGTAGGAGACTGGGCAGAAGTTAGTATGTTTCTGGTAGCCTTTGATTAAGTTGCATGACTCCATCAATATATGTTTTGCCTTGAGCAGGTTGAATTGTTCCACTGATATTGTTTACTTTCTTGTAGACCTCTTTTGTGTTCTCAGGGCAACCCTTCAATGTGGACATTTTTCTTCATAACTCTTGTTCTTCTAGCAACCTATGATAATAACAAGTGAGTTTGGCTATGGGAACACAGACTGTGACTCAATCATATTTGTATGTAGACAAGACGAATCTGGAAATCTGTTAGTGATTACCCGAAGCCTCTTTTGCGGTTAGTTGGACGGTGTAACTTACTCTACCTGCCTGTAGCGCTCCGTACGCGTGAAAAATACCAAACTGTTTGTTGATTCAGCTTCTGTACAAAACATTAATTTGGAATGAATTTTTCCCGATTATCGATAAGAATCAAAATGCCTTATTCGCCTCGTTTGTGCAATAAATAATGTGCCATATCATCTTGAATTTGTCATTTAATCATCTCCAAGATGTCCGCTAGAGTTAGGCTTTGCGAAATACACAGTGTAACACCATCTGGCTGTCTGTGCAAATTAATTAATTAATGATTAATTAATTGATGAGTTTTGTGCAAGTACTACAATGGAATCTTTACTGCATTTCGGAAGACCACCAGTGACTGAGTGAACAGTTACATGGTTGATCAACAGATTCAGATAGAGGAACTTTGGGGAGAAAAGACAGTGAAATAGTCGGGTTGGTAGTTGAGTGAAGCAGATGGCGGTGCCTCAGGTTTATCAAGAGACGGAATTTTTCGGAGCGGTCTATCTTTGAGGTTACAAGTTATTCACCATAGTTCAGAAATTATCATATGAAGGTATTTCTTAGGAAAAGGGATAGAACACTGGAAGTTTCGCAATAAACCTGATACACAAAACTGTGAGAAGGTTTGACTTCCAAGTCAAAGAATTCGCCTGGTTGGCTGAAACAGGTTTTGTTTCTGTAAATCACCCGGCAAAAAGCGGATAGCAATTTAACGGTGTAGATGCAACGTGTACCACTGAATTGCACGATTTAGCCGGTTACCATGGCTTTTTCGGCATTGTCTACTGTCTAACTGAGGATGTTCAAACTATACTGAACAATAATCATAATCACCATTCGTACAGAGCCTTATGGATTTATGGCAAATTACTGTTTTATTGTGCATTGTGCTATGAGTTTATCAGACCTCAGTTGTCACTTGTGATACAGTAGCTGGGAGAAAATGACGATTATTGAGCGGAACATCCTTAACTGCGTGTTGCAAATGCTGCTCATCCGACAAGACTGCTAAGTTTAAAAGTTCCCGTTTTGTGGATGGGAAATAGAATAATTGAAGTGGGATTGGTATTTTTCTTTCTAGTCTGAGCAAATCTTCCGGTGACAAGGATGAAAGCAACAATTCTCGCTTAACGAGCTTTTTATGAAATAGGAGCATCTTGTAAACCGTTAAATACCGGCCAAGATGTCAGAAGAAGAGTGGGTTTAATTAGCAATGATGACAAGATACTGAAATAAATGTAGTTTATCTTCCTGTTTCGGGGTAGATAGAGAGCTAATAACTTATGGGCAGCCTTAGATCATTGTTAAACGAATAGATCCCGAATTGTATTTGTGACATAGCCTGGGAAGAGTCTTGATGAGTTGTTTGAATCGGACTCATGGCACCAATATATGGTAGGACTGCAGCCTGTGGTAGCATGAGTATCCATCAACACTTATCGATATGTGAATGACAGTTAGCAAACAAAGATTAAAACAATATTGCGGCTCTTTATTGTTAAAATTTGTTCGCAAACTCAATTGAACAGTACTTGCCCAAGCCCTGCCGCGTGACTGATAGCTACCAGCGACACCTGCAGAAGAATCTCCACAAGCTCCCACTTCAAGCCTTCGTTGGTAGCAGCTCACAACGAATCGCATTCTAATGTGTCTGAGCGTTTGCAGTCAGTCATGTCTAGTGTGAGAACATTGGCATAGTGGTCAACACGGGTAGTGCACGAAAGCGTGGTCTCGTGGTAGTTGTAGGCTCTGAGGCCGAGGAAACTCAGGTACACTGATTCTTTCGAAAGAGACTTATTAAAGTATACAGGAATTTGACAGATGGGATAAATGGGGAGTGATTTTCTATCCGTATGTACAAAAAAACTCCAGTCACTCAATAGTAAATAGCTCTTTTTCTAGAGGATTATGAGCCATTTAAACGAATCTTTCTGAGGGCTTTATGTGCTATTCTAAGGTGTTTTTAAATTCGCCTTCAAACAGGATATATTTAGGCAAGTAATTTTGCTCCGTTTGGGACACATGCTGAAACTTCCAGTAACAGCTCAACACCCTCTCTATAATAAATGCAGATTAATTCAAAAGATGTTCGTTAGATATCGAAACAAGCAAAGTGGTTGTATCAGGATAATTTAGGTCACCGGCTTCTGAACAGTGTACACGTTAATACACAATCTTAATCCGAGCAGTAATTATTTTGCTGAAGTTTATGGCACGTACACTAGATCCATAGCTGATTAATGAGTGACAGTAATTTTTTAGGTAGAATCGATCATAGATTTTCAAATGGATATTTAGGTCCTTCTCTGAATAGGTGAAGGCGTTGTGGACGCACGTGTTTCGAATGCAATCTTCCAATAAAAATTTTGCGCCTAGTGTTCTTGGCTAGTTGAGTTGAACAAATTTTCACCTCAGGATCCATGTACTAGAGGATGAGTTTGTAAGAATTAACAAGACAATGGGAACGCTTCAGCTGGTGTTCCAGTGCTCTGTTGGACTCTACATGAGACAGTGGGGCGGGTGATTAACAGAGTCCTAGTGTGGCTTCGTAGCTCAGCTGGTGGAACGCTTGTCACGTTGATGCCTGCTGTACCTGTCGCTGGTTCGAATCCAGCCGAGGCCCTGACTTTCCACAGTTGGGTCTCATCTAAAACCATAAGCCTGCCACATTGCTTATCAGTGAAAGATAACATGGCTCAAAAGTCTATCGGCTTGTGCCACAGATGATCGTTAAGCTATGTTCGTTAAATATCAGGTTGCACTTGTGGAACGCGATCTGAAATTTTAAAGGATTCATTTACTTAAACTGAAGTGACTGGCCAAGATAACGACCCTCACAGGATGTGCACTGCAATGAACGTCGCTTTCTCCGTCCTATCGAGTTATAGGCAAGGAAATTCAGCATTGCAAGTACCAACAAACATGTAGGGGTACTCCCTTGTATTTCACTGTCGTTAGGGTATCCGTAATAAGCCTAAAATCTTTCATACAGATCTACAAATATCACGGAACAATGGACTTCGATAAATCTTTGGAATGGTAGAAGCTTTATCACGCCTGTGGATTTGAGTTGGATGTGACAGACGTCCAGGGATAACTGCAACTGCCAATAACAGGTTCAGGTAAATCTCATGATTCAACAGAATCAAGACGCACGAATACGTTTCTCTCTACCTGAACGGAACACAAAGCTCACCACTGCTATGCACTGCACTACGGAATCAGTCTTCCTAACCATGTACACAAGCTTTCCTTAGTACGTGTGATTGACCTAAACCATCCCTTGGTGATTTCAGTCCAGCTTGTACAGTTCCTCATTCTCCAATGTGGTGGACGATGTATTCGTAATTTTGTCTTAGCTTTCCCGTTGGTTAGTCAAATAGGACAGACATCTCTGGGTCAGCTGTGCGCTTCACAACACAGAATGCAAAGCTTCCGATAACCGTCCAACAACCAGCAGCAATTCCGTCGAACTTATCCAGATCTTGCCTACGCAACCCAAGGTTTTAACGGCCATATTTGACATCGAAAAGTTCAATGGTATAGCAAGGTGTGAATTGATGTGATGTCGTATACCGTATGACGCAGCTGGTAGTTCAAGGAAGCACAGAAAACGGAACATTAAATCCAGTACAGCCTGTTTCTACGGACCCTTTCAGAGTTGTTGATAACGAATATTCATAAGCTGGAATAACGCAATCTGATCTGATCAGGTTCAGTTTTAGCTAGACGGCTATAAAATGGAGAAGACGGGTTTAACAGTCTTACCAGATAAAATCCGTCGGTTCAAGTTTATGGAGATTATGAAGGTAGCTGAAATGAACAATTATTTGAAAATTTGTTCCGACGAATGCCATATCAAAGAAACAGTGAGACATAATTTTGTTTTAGCTGTGTAATTCTACCCTGACAAGCACTATCACTGGTTGGGTTACTGACACGCTATCAGTAGTGCAATCAACTCCCCCAGAATAATTCAAAAATCGCATTGCCAGCTCCAAATAAATTTTGTGTAAACGACGAACTGCCGGAGTATATACCTACTTGTTTTGAACCGGGTATCCAGGCTTATTAGGATTTTTGTTCAACCACTCGTAATGAACGTACACGGGAGGTGGGAGTGTTATGCGTACAAAAGAAAAGGGTCTACGCTTTGTGTCTATGTTTTTGTGCTTAAGCTTACCTCCTGATGCTACTAAATCTTCAGTAAAGCACCTTGAACCCCACTTTGAGGTTAAACGATTATAACAAGTGGTGTAACCATCAGTGTACAAACGAATGTGAGTAACGTGGTCATCAAACTTTTAACATATACACAACTGTTCTCACACACTCAGCACTCTGAGCCACCTCAGCAGTGGTCACATTCTGTGGGTACACGCCCCATCCAACAGTGCCCAACAATTTGCCAGAAATACGGTTTTTGCTGATACCATCGGTCCTCTGAAGTTGACTAAACATTCGGACATAAGTAGTAGAAGCAGTTATTTAAATACTAAAGCTTGTTCTTCTCCTACGAAAGAAAAGTCATCAGTTGGTGAGTTTGATTTCAGCAAGTTTCGAAAACCTGTCACAAACCGGCAAGTTATATAGTCCATGTATTTTCAGTACCACATTTCAGAACAAGAAATAAACTTGTGCCATATAAGATCGGTTTGTGCATATCGCCCGTGGGAACAAATAAACTATCACTGGATCAGTTATCGGTGGCTTCAGCCTGCTCATTCTGATTGACTGACAACCTACAGATTATACGGTTGGAGATGTTTCACTTTTGTCCGTTTTCCAGGAAGTTATTTGCTTGTTTATGGCGGATAACTAACTAGTCCTTGAGAGAAAAAGGTACAGTTATCGCTTATTGAGGGACAGTTAGAAATAAATTTTCCAGGATAGAACAAGCTACATGGCGAAGGTGGCTGGGAAGAGATAGGCCTCGACTGACTTGTGCAATTATGACAACAGTCTATATCACTCGTGCTGGTACTTCGTAAATGAACGTCACTCCGTTCATTGTGGCTCGCTGTATTTAACAACGACCCACAATGTTTGTACGTGTCAGATGGAATAGTCCTGACCTTTTTGCCATCGTGAGACAAATTAGTGTTCTTCGTTATTTATGGTTTGAGTTTGTCTTAAACTTACTGTTATCGATACGGCACAGGAAAACGACCGTCACTTGAAATCAGCCAGTCACAGTTGAGTTGGCTATGGAGCAATCATGCTGATGAAAAGTTTACATGTAAAGAGCCATTTTATTTGGAGAACTGAATCCAGAGGCTCAGTTACTGTACTGTTGAATATCGTCCGCTGAAAAAGATGGCTCTAGAACTTATCAGAACCTCTTCTGTTTTTCGGTTTGAAAAATTAATCGGTAAGTTACTACCGGAATTCACAACATTTTTTCGGGTGCCTTGGGAGGCTGGAGGTGTAACTTGTGATTGCTTTGCATAATGAGGGCAATCTTAGTGTGAGACTATCAGTGACATCCATACTAACTCGGTTGTATCCTTGTCTCTAAACACTCTGTAGTTGCGACGGTTCGCTAACTACCCCAAATGTCACAATCCAGAAGAAGAAATGAAGTTTCTGTTCTACAAAGCATGCAGAAATCACATTCCCATCCTTTGTCATGGTTGGCAAGCTGGTTGTAACCTACTTCAGAATCTGTTGACAATGAGGTTTTCTGGACTTGTTTTCTCTATAAATGAGAGTTCGGAGATTTGTAACGTTTTCACGATCACACTGTGTTCATTTTGTAAAAATCTAGTGGGCATGATCCTATCTTATGGTGGTGGTCTTCAAGGGTGGAGTCAGAAACAACTGTGAATTGCTATTTTCCACCAGATACTACCATTCACCTTTCTGTGATCAAATCATGTGCCGAAGTTTTTGTGACCTTTTAGTAAGAAAAGCGTCTTGATAAAATAACCGGGAAAGTTATACGTATTGAAGACAGAATTTGGGTGGCAGTTATGAAACTACCATTTTCGGACAATGGCAAAACCATGATTAACACACTGACCATGTTCTGAATTTCTGTTTCAAAATGTGCATCTCTGACAATAGTTATCATTCGTGCCGACAGAGTTTGTTCCACAAAACTCGATGCATTTCTTAAGAAGAAAAATGGCATGCTATCCAAAAGATGTTCCAGCAGTGAAATACATTTCAAAATCCACTAAAT
This sequence comes from Paragonimus westermani, assembly GCA_008508345.1. Classification (NCBI taxonomy): domain Eukaryota; kingdom Metazoa; phylum Platyhelminthes; class Trematoda; order Plagiorchiida; family Troglotrematidae; genus Paragonimus; species Paragonimus westermani. The sequence continues at coordinate 89,051 of QNGE01002536.1, read as the reverse complement.
ATTAATCCAGTTGTTTTATGCGGTTTATGACAACTTTGTTGATGAAATAGCTGTTGCGGGATCATGTGACTCATGAAATTATTGTGTCGACTGAACCTCCTTGTTAAGTTGTCGGGGTTGACAAGCTCAGACATAGTTACAAGAAGAAAAACAATGATTCTTTCTTGGGTTTCATAGAGTTTTCTCCTTTGCTGATCTGCCTACATTTATTGACAGCTCCGCATCTTTTATTGAACTCCTACGCTCGATATTGAACTCACCAGTTATCATCCTTAAAAAATATACTGAATTTTCGTGTTAACCTCTTACCATTGAAAGACGGCAATTAGTTACATTTCGTTTTAGGAAAAGAACCAGTATGAGATTTAGGTCGGGGAACAGATGCCACGGCACGATCCTCCAGACTGAAAGCTTGTTCAACTAATTCACAGTATATCGTGACAAGTAATTTTCACCTCCATGCAGGAATTATGCGTCGTCCCAGAGGGAACAGTAGGAGACGGATACTCTGGTTACGGAGACTTCCCACATATCCTACACTAGTGGAACAGTGTGATCCGTTGCAGTTCGTAAGCAGCAGCTTGAACCCGGGGCAAACACTGGATCTCCTTACTTCACTGGCAGAATTTTATAACACGGAACGAAGTTCCCACTGGACTGGTGAGAAATCGCATATCCAATACAACAGAGCGCGTAAGCAGTCTGGCGTGCTTTATACACGTATTCACTCTACTGTGGCAAATCACCGTTTGTGCGCCTCAACCGAGTCTTTGACTTATTTGTCAGCTTGACGGAATCAAAGTTCGCATCCTAAGTATGTGGTCTAACAACCCAAATCTGCATGTACGTAATGTTGGAGCGAATAAACTTGTTTCGTAAAAAGCAGCTGGACGCGACAAAACTGTTTTACCGCCTAACAAATCGCAAGTCATTTTGTATTGATTCCGTAGGTTGTTCTTGACAAAACAAGACAACATCGATCGCTTCCCAATTGCTTCGCACGTTCCAAATTTTCGGTCCATAGGGATATATATGTATATACCCATATCTACGTAGCACGTGGTAAACATGCCTCAGTATGAGAAAAAAAGAGGTGTTGTGTAAGTTGAGAGAAAAGGAAAATGTGAACGGGCTAAAAAGAAAAAAATGGAAAAATACATACAAAGAGACTGGTAAAACAAGTGTCACAGACTTCTATTGTATGTCATATCGGACAACGTTCCCAACCAAACATGTAGGGTGTCTCTCGGACCCTAGCCAAGAAGATGGGAGGGTCTAAATCGGAAACAAGCTTCCAAATAGAAGCCTTTAAAAGGAAAATTAATACAAGAAAAGAATAATTCTCTTCGTCTTAGACATGATTGCACCATCATTGTTAAAGTAGACGTTGGATTTCACCATACTTTTAAAAAGGTTTCACTTAACATTAGACGGACCATCAATTTAGTGATTCAAGCATGCAAGTTTCAAAAAGCTGTATCAAAGCTGCTAGGGTTAAAACCCATTTCGACGATTAGAACCGAAAAAAGAATGCGGTTAGGACCATTGCTAAAAGAATGTTGCATTATGACATAAATTAGTTTGAGCGTAGTACTCGAAAGCTGTCACGCTACAGTGAATGACATTCATGATTGTCCTCAAAATTTGTACTGTGGTGCTTGTCATACCGCCTATGTATGTGTATACGCATGACCTATCAGAGACCAATGGATGGTAACGTAAGGGGAGAGCAATTAGAGGGTGCAAACTTCCTCACATTCAGTAGCCTAATTTAATTTTGACGGAATTGATACAGGATTTCCATCTCTTAAAAAGTTAGTCTCCTTCGGAATTATACACAGGTGATTAACCATTAGCAAACCGCTTAAAACCCACCTTGTCCTTTGACTTGTTCACAAATCCCTTTGGAATCTCTGAAAAGTGCCAAGCAAATTTCATGAGATGAGTCTTTTGGTGTTCGAGAGTGTACTCAGGCATCCACTACGAAGCCATTTCTACTGTATTCAGCACTTCAATCCATCCTCAGTTAGAAACAGACTTAGGTACCGTTGGCACCAAAATTGTAACTACTTGTCACATCCTCTCAGAAATGAAACACCAGAGAGGTTGTGGGAAGCGGGAAGATTTCCTTTTCCGAGGGGCAGTCAAAACTATGCCAATACCGATTACGCATTCTACACAGTTGACCGGAGTTTTGGGCCGGCTCGTTTCAAAAAAGAACTAGAGGGAATATTTTTAAAGAGTGACAATGGTGTATGTATTTGGTACGATCAGAATTTGAATTACTGCCCACGTCTTCCTGGGGTGACCATGTAAACCAATGTTTAGATAACTTCCTGTTAAACAAGGTCGACCAATCCTATCCACAACCTCTGCCATATTCAACGGTGACCTCATTTAGCATGGCTGTAATCGTTGTTTACGAATTTGTTCAGACAGTTCGACACACACTATGGGACCACAACCCGTTTAACTAGAAAGAATGTCTAGTCTCGTTCTTTGAAACAGGAATATGGAATAAGTGTGCTATCGTAGAGACAGAACGCACTTATAGGTTTAAACCTCCATATGTTGGGACGCCTTGCATAACCGTTTGGTTACGGCCGAAACGACTGTGAGCATCAGAGCATATAAGAGCTTCACCACCATGAAATGCAATTCTGGACTTAAAGTTTCTAGCCATTCATGTAGCCCACTCTCCAAGGCTATCAAATGCGCTTGCATCGGCACACCGCTTCCGTGTATCTCTGCGTTCAAAGTCATAAGAAATGTGCCAAATCCAACAAGAAAGCGGCCATAAAGGAAATTTGTTGTAATTGGCCGTTTCTCAAGAACACACTCTTGTCTTCATTGGTGTAGTCACTAATCGTAAACCTACTTGTTTAAAAACGGTTTCATTCAGACTTCATTCCAAATGAGGGGTTAAACCACGCACTTACATCTCAGCAAACTCTCAGAAATCAGTTTATAGGTGTTTTCCCCTCATAAGCGAATCTAACATTATGCGTTGAATCATTCAGCAAATCGATCAAGGAAACCGATCCTTCCTTCGGTAAAGTGACAAGGTGAAAACGTGTGAGCATGGCACTGTATTACGTGAAACCAATGAACACAATTTATATTACTGATGAGTAGTCGGGGATTTGGTTTATTTTCAAGTTAACCATCACTCACATTTGATTGCAGCGTT
>QNGE01002536.1:54128-85654 GCA_008508345.1 Paragonimus westermani | reverse complement strand
TAATACTCTACGTTTCAACCACCTCGGATGGCCTTCCTCAGGAGTGTTGTAATCGAAATCCTCTGTCAATGTGATTTTGATTACAACACTCCTGAGGAAGGCCATCCGAGGTGGTTGAAACGTGGAGTATTAGAACTTGCTCGTAACGTTGTGTTATTCCCAATCTGTTTACCAATAAGTTTACCAGAATTGTGAGAATTGTTCTTCCACGAATCTCTTTTCGCTTCTGTCAAAATGTGCGCCAAAATATAGGATGTGAGGACAAATATCCAGTCGAAATGTTGCATAGGGCATAGCACATGTGTAGGATTGCAAACTGAATAGCGTGAGGTAGTTACGACCGAAAAGTTTACATCGAATCAATCAATTTTTTATGATTAACAAATTGTGATTGAGAAATTGGAAGCTAGTGTGTGTGACACACCGGATGGCACAAACACAATTACTTGTGTAACCGAATAAATCTATCGCCATTTTTAGACATCAATACCTTCAACACATTGACTGGAGTAGTGCATTTAGAGACCAAATTGAGTAAATTCAAACCTACCATTGTGTGCTTGGTTGTAACAGTTTAGGACCAAATTTGTTACCAAATTTAAGCGCATGTAAATGGTAGGACAAAAACAGACACATGTCAAGAAACATCTGTTTTGGCCTTAATTGTAAATCAAACTTTGACAAGCACTAATGAGGCGTTAAACTGTTTAGGATTCTTCTAATTAATAACCTCAGTTTCTTCATCTCTGATCTTTAAAAATACACTTACTCAGGTGATTTTCTTCCCGAGTAGCTGGCAACGCAGAGACTAGATTGATTGTTCTTCGCTCTACGAACCCCAGATTTCGAAGCAACTTGGTTAGGGTTAATTCCAATTGTTGCACAGAATGAATAAGCAATGCAGACGATTACTATACATCAATTCGTTGAAAGAATGTTAAAACCAAGGGGCTCGTTTCGGGAAATATAGACACCAGACAACTGATCATGTAGAACGGAAGTGCTGTTTGGATATAAACAGCTGTTCGTTCCAGACGCCCCTCAGTAAGTTGTCAACGTTTTTAAGTCAATATGAACTCACTGTTGGGAATGTCTTTCACAGAATGGGGTGAATGCCCGATTCAGTGTTCCTTCCGAAAAAACAACTCGTTGACAGTGGTTTTTTGTCGTTATTGCTGGTTTGAAGAAAACCACCCACAAAGTATGAACGAACACTTTTTCATCAATCGGGTGTAATATACGATAAGCAACATGCTTTCTAAATGCACAACGTTAGAGATTACATGAGAAAATCAAGCTTTATTTTGTGTGCATACCATAGTTGAGTAGAAAACGAACAGATTAAAACCGAACAAATTAGTTTGAAAAATGGCTATTCAAACACATGATCATTTGCAAATTGAACAAACAAATGGGAATTAACGACCATTGTAGGTGGACACTTCAAAGCAAGTGTCCACCAACACGATAACTTGCAGTAAGAGAAAACGATGTAGAGTATTTTATAGAACGCAAAACAGTTGGTAATAGACGTGTCATAGACGTGTCACAGAAATTCAGTAGATAGTGAAAAGTCCCGAGGAAACGGAGTAGACGCTTAAATAGCAACGATATCTAAAATAATGGAAGGGAGTTGGAATCTTCCGGCTGTGACTCACGAATTTGATAGTGGCCACGTAGAGAATAATAATTGTGAGCAATAGAACTAGAAGAAATGTATAACAAATGGCAAAAGAACGCGTCAGAAGAACAGAGATGGAAGCAAAACTAGGTGGAGCAACTGCGAAGTTCTTGCAGAAGAGAAGGAAAGGAAATCAGAAATATTAGATGAAAATACCAAAGAAATAACGCGAAAGAATTAGCGAACATCAGAGAAGAGGATAGCAACAGAGAAGGAAATAGAGAAAGCTGGCCGCAGAAGGAGGAAGAGGAGAAAAAAATCGAACGGGAAAGGAAACAAAATAACAGAAGTGAAAGCAAACAAAATTCAGCGAAGATGGCAAAACAGGACAAAAAATCAGGTATTGAGGAAGATCGAATCAGATGCAAAATTGTCCATTGGTGATAACCTATGTGCAGTCTGGAACACCTTGCCTGAGTCCATCATGAAAAACCCATCAGTCGATGACTTCATGCGACCAACTGGTACATTCATCCGTGATGTTGACCAGATTTTCTGAGCTGGTATGAACATCATCATCAACAGCAACCACCGTGTAATGCTGAATAAATCCTGATGTCAACCTAACATGTAAAGTATACCTGTTCGTATAGGTTAACTTCATATATCACTGCGATATTCAAGTCGTAATTTACCTCCTATATATATATGCATATGTATTCAGATTCACCCGGAATTATTTGGATCCATGTTTCTGAAATCGTACCAGTGTTTGAGGTTTGACGGTTCGACAACTCTCCTCCCTGTCTTTACTCTTCGTTTACACTGCATCGTCATAATAGCGTCCAACGCATGTGTGTAACGTGAGCTTTTCCGTAAGATTTTGATATTAAATTCAAAATAGTCCCCTGAGAGTAGATGTAAGGTTGAGGACTTAATTGACTTAATTTTCGGTGAACAGTATATAAGACATTTCACTAGGAGGCCTAAGTTACACTGTCCATAGAAGCGACACAAATTCATCGAGGAATACACATTCAGCTGAAAAGGTGTTCATGCTCGTGAATCTCACTCATTTCGCAAATAAGTGTCGTTTATTTGTGTTATGCAGGTTATTAATAAGTACAAACCATCTACCACTTTATCTATCTTCTAAAGATTTTAAAAAGCACCACGAAGTAAAATTTCAAGGCCTAAATTACACACCGCAAGTTATGCTGTGGTGATCAGAATGGCTTGTAAAATCGCTTCGCACTACGAGCCAATCAGTTTGAAGTAGCTGTAGAGGTCATACAGTGAATGTAATCATTCCGTTTGTCCGTAAAGTCCGGGACAAAAGGAAATCATATGATCCATAGATGAAACTCCACCGATGTGGTATCAATTGTCTTGTCATTCAGCGACTTACAGATCATTTTGTAAGCTGATTTTCAGTACATTTTTGTCTGAGCGTACCCGGTCCCCCGGATAGCACTCTCTAAATGGCTGTGTAACTCACGGTTCCATCCAGGGCCTGCTGTCAATTCTAGTAATGGCCCATGAACTATTACCACTAGTAATTTCCCTAACACTGGCACTCGCTCAAAATACCAAAACGTGGCGAATATTGGACAATCCAGCGGAAGTGGGAAGGTAATTCTAGTTGAAATCACTGGGCCATTTAATTCTCACAAAAGTGGAGTGATGCACGTCAGTCACTCGTCGCGCGATGATTAGTCGGCAATTGCTCAAAACTGGCTATCACAATCTTGGAACGAAACCTAAGGTTGATCCTATTAGAAGATGTCAGTCTGCCTCCCAGCTGTGCGTTAATTATGGTGATCGAACCGATGTGATTCGTGAAATTCTGGTCGGGGCATTGTGGACCTCTCAGTTAGATGGTCTATTCTCGTTTGTCAAATTGTTGCTGCGCATTATCTCTAATTAACTAGTCAAACTTGTCGGTTATTCAGTATAAATGTATTCAAATTAACATAAAATTGTCCTATTTTGGAATCAGCAGTTTCTTCCAGAATGGTTCTTAGTAATTTCACTTATCGCCGTGAAATATCTCGCGGCTTCTTGTCATTACTTTTTTAATTATCCCCATGTGCGAAGTTCCCAACGCTATCAAACATTACTCTCAAGATTGTGTGCTATTGTGTTTCTAACCGCAAGTCCTATATATATATATATATTCTAATGTTTTACGTTCGTGAATGAAGAGAGTAAACGAAATGTTAACATCTCACGATGTGGGTCTTCTATCTCAAGATTGTGTTGAATTCACTTCTGAAATTTACCTAGACATGTAGACACACTGTATATTTTATGTTACACATTACCTTCCAACTTTTTTGTGGGTTGGTCTTCTGAATTCGATATAAACATGAAAAATTGCGTTTGCAAAATCCAGACCTGTGCACTGCCTTCCACTCCTACACTACTCATTTGATTGTTCACTTAACTTTTCCCAGTTTCATGAAGCTGCCGTATTTCTGAATATGTTTCGTTATTCAAATTCACTTCCGTATCATTTTCATATGCACACTTCACACCTATCTGACTTTCTTTTCATGTTAACGCATTTCTTATGCTGGTAGGCAGCGTTAATATCTGTGGTATGTGTGCCAAACCGAAAGGCGGAAATATCATCCATGTTTCGCACTCCTACACACATAAATACAGTCCAGCAAAAATGTTCACTTGAAATTCCGGTTATTCAGTTAGTATCTCACTTACCTGACTGTGCTCCTATCGTTGTTTAATGGGCTCCTTCAGTGGGGGGGAGCACATTTGGCAAGTGTCAACGCCAGGAAGGTGATGGACCAGAAGCGACTATTGGAATATTGTGTACGCGCTAGGGGGACGTGCCACCAAGTCGAGCGACGGTGTATTGCTGCTCACTGTGTGTGTGGATACACGTTCGTGGTCCTATATGCTTACGTAAGCTGTATTGGATTTCGCGCAATAAAAAACTCAGCATTCCAAACCTCTTTTCCGGTCACGACACTATTTTCTCTGTTGTCACTAAGATAGTTGGATGTTCGCAAGTTGGAACCATGTTTGGCAAGAACATTTGTAGATTGTACACTCCGAAATCTTTCGTTACAGAACGGTGAGGCATTTTTCGAAGCATTGTCTGAAAGTGCATTAGGTCATTTCCATTCTGGAGCGTGAGTCCAAGTTTTCAATGACCACATACACAGGTTTTCCGCTTGCTTCAAAATGAGTTAGTTTTTAAAGCGGAAGTTGGCTACGAAGTTACTTTCCATGCAAAGTTTTCAAAAATGTTGCTTTACTGAGAGCAGAGTAATTCTGAATCAACGCTGATTGATGCTGTTGTACCGAGCATTGAACAGCGCACAATGGCTACATTTGATAAAACCAGACCCTGTTGGCGACATGTCATCGATACTCGAACCGAGATAACGATGAACGTAAAATCTGCACGTGTCACAATCGGTGAATCGCCTTTGCAGAACCTTCACAGTTCCGAGTTTACCTGCAGTTAGGTTGGTGCGTACATGGGGAGAACAGGACAGAGGGAAGGTCAAACCATACTGTTAATTGTCTATTGCTGTATGGAATAACAACGGATACTTGTTCAGTCACAAAGCATTTGGTGTTCACAATGAATTACGCAGTCGAACCCGTAAGATGTTGACACTTACTGGACCGATGTTACTGGAGCGTTGCATACGGCAGATTGACTGCAGTGACTCAAGCGATCCCACTGACTGGTTAACGCAGCTAGGTGATGTCCATTTGTAAACTGTACGGTCACCGTGAGCTAAACGTATATAACTGAAAGTTGACTATGACCGTACCATACAAATAGGTGGAATATTTGTACGACTGATAAGCTCGTCTAGTCAGCTTATGACTTATCTGGTCGCAATTAAAATGATGGAAAGAAATTCACTCATTTGTTACTAAAAGCAAGATAAACGTTAGCCTTTGTGTGTTCTTAATTTTGCTGATCAAAATACGATGACGAACAAGTCAGTGGCTATTTATTTACACCCACTTGTTAAGTCAATTTTGAGTAGGCTGAACAATGATGAGCCTACGATAAGTCAGACCAACGGGCTTTTATGCGTCAATCTTCCTGGCTCATGTGAATTGGTTTGTTTTCGCCAACGTCATCCCGGCACATCAGTGTCAAAATTTTTGTGGCTGACGCTTTGGAGAAACAGCAGGCCATATCAACCTTCTCAAGTGTACACGACAGTGGAAATCGTAGGTTTACAATGGATAAATGAGTTTTATGAATAACCATCCATAACTATCCATTAGACTTTCAGCAAACGGGAGTCTAATAAAAACTATTCGATTGGCAATTCAAGTGAAAAGATGTGATATGCAGAACATTCTTCCTTTTAAAATTGTGTTTGAGAAAACAAATTGTCTCAAGAATAGTCTATGGAATTAGGGGTCAAAAAATCAAGTTGGTCTGCATGAAGCAACACCAACTAATGAATATATCGTCGTTCACGTAGGTATAAATGAGAGACTAAGAAATTCGAAATGAAGAATGCAATGTCAGAAATTTGGAAGGTTTCCTTTCTCATCATTCAAAGAATTAATGCCTTCATGCAGAAGGCACTCATTCTGTCTCCGAAGCATAAAAAAGACTACACATCCCAAATAATTTCCACACAAGTGATCGCAGTAAACAAAACTCAACATTACTACATATTTGTCTGTTTTCGAATAAGACACTGGATCACCGTTATTTCCCAAACGAGGATTTGGTAGACGGTCTATATGTGTATACTGGTCATTCCTGCTGAACAGTGCATCATATAACTTACTACGATGTAATACCGATATATTCTGCGCACGTTGAACAAAGTCCGTTTCTACACCATCGTCTTGCAAGAAAAAACCCTATTTTATATTAACTGTTGTCGACAAATAAGGTGATATTGTATACGTGACAATTAAAACCTGTAGGTAGTATTCAGTATTGAATCTTAATTATAAGTAAGTTCAACATAAATTATAGTTTTCTTTTAATATGACCTCTTACTGTTGAGTTTGCTGGACTAGCGATGTCTGTAGGCAACAGTAAAACTATAGCGAATCACAACTTTGACGGTGGACCACGTTGTATTCACCAATGAGTATCTAGATACCTACCTACACCGGTATATTACGTGCTNGCACACTTTGAACAAAGTCCGTTTCTACACCATCGTCTTGCGAGAAGAAACCCTTTTTTATATTAACTGTTGTCAACAATTAAAGTGATATTGTATACGTGACACTTAAAATCTGTAGGTAGTATTCAGCATTGAATCTTAATTATCAGTAAGTTCAACATAAATTATAGTTTTCTTTTAATATAACCTCTTACTGTTGAGTTTGCTGAGCTAGCGATGTCTGTAGGCGACAGCAAAACTATAGCGAATCACAACTTTGACGGTGGACCACGTTGTATTCACCAATGAGTATCTAGATACCTACCTACACCGGTATATTACGTGCTTCAATGTTCAGGTCATCACATTGGAAGTCACTGCACATTTTAGAGTGGCTGGCTCGAAGTATGGCGTACTATAACTCAATTTCTGCTCACGGTGCCAAGAAGTGTACCTCCACAGTTAGCTAAATATATTGAATCGTTCGCTGACGAATCAAGTTCACACCGAGTTTTGTGATATCGTTTGATCTAACAAATGTTCTACTCAGCATCCAGCTGCAGATAAGATAATCTAACTTCGAAGCGGTTTATGAGAAAGCACCCGCAAAAACTGGATTTAAAACGTTACCAATTGAGTCAGTGTACAAGAGGATTAAATTTCTTATTTTGAACCTGAAAAATTTTCAGAAATTGAACAATAAACTTGCCCGTGCAAAAAATTCAACAACTTGGAACTGTTCAGTAAAAGGGGACAATATAATGGAAGTGAGCTCATTCAAACAAATGATCATTGGTTCGCTCGGAACAAAACGACGGTTCGGACATCCAGAGATGATAAGTTATTCAAGAATAAATATGGAAGGAGAATGTTTAATCTCGACATTCAGAAATTTACGAGGCTCATTTTGAATCAGAGTAAATAAAATGGTTGCAGTGACTGGTGCATGAATGAAGGGGATAAATGTAGTTTAATTCTAAGGAAACAGACATACCATAGAGCTACGTTTTGACAAACAAGATACGACAATCTCAAAAATGATGTAGCAGACTTTAACGGAGTAAACAATGTGTGTGTTCACAACAGAATGCTTGCATCATTCCGCTAGCGTGTGTGTGGTTGGACGACAAACTGATCTCCCTGCAAATAAATGTCCGTCGAAACCTAACAGTTGGTTTCGTAGACATGGTGTTTTGACTGGGTGTCTTGGATTAACTTCCGATTGAGTACAATCACTGACCAGACTCCGTTACACTGAGACCGCTCCGCTCTTCTGTGATTTTTGTCGCGTCCACCGTCAACCTGTCGAGTGAGCATACGGATGCTTAAGGGTTGCATACCAATAAGTGTAGAGTCGTCAGATAGAGCCCACATAAAAGACTGTTGGCACACATTATCGATCTGTTTACAACAACCTTCAGTCATAGTCCAATTGGTCTTAGACTGCCCAATGGGAACACTAAATCAGCTGTATTCACGTTTTGTTCAGTTTCCGTCTACTGTAGCAGGTCTGCAATGTTATCATCTATTTTATAAGTTGTTTCAACTAAAAGACGCTTATCATGTCTCACTTTATTCCCGTCTGTTAACGTGTCTGCCCAGCATTGTAACTTACATGCAGGCCAGACCAGTTTTAGGTTCCGAGGGCAACAGTTCGTCGGTATGTATAGTAGGACAGCCTGTATTCCTATTCAACTAGTGGGCAGCATTCACTTTCACAGTCCACTTCAATGAGCATAAGCAGGTGTCACTTAATGCCACGAGCTCATGATACTTTGTAAACTGTGCCTTTATATGGTTCAGTTAATTCCCTTTAGAACTCAGGAGAACCCTTATTCTAGTTTAACTACTGATCTCTGCATATTGCTGTTAGTAAAGATTGACTAGTAATGAAGCGCATTCATGTTACTGGAGTGAATCAGTCAAACAGACTACTTCCAAGGTTGAAGCACCAGACCTAAAACAGTTGAAAGACTTGAACTGTATCTGCTGCTCAGGACAGTAGGTAAAGATTGTGAGTTTGACTTCGAATACGTCATTCTCATTTTGTTCATAGTTGGACTGACTAAGTAATGAATCACCAAGAGTATGTGTTCTCCAAGCCTAATGGGAATTTTTACGTTACTGGATGCAACATTTCCTTGTCACGAATACACATAAAGACTGATGTGACGTAATTTATATCCATAGAACTGCACACAAAAGATTATTTTCATTTCACCATAGAAGAAAGTAAGCGAAACAGGAGAGAAGGCAAAGGTGTCCGAATTCATAGTGTACGTCACTGCCACCGTAGCGACGATTCTACAAATAATGAATGCTAAATGGATTTCAAGTCTTGTATAGTGACAGCTTCAGAAAAACACAATGTTCGACTGTGTGCTTTTGTTCACTTAATGCGAGATATATTTGCAGATCACACTGATTTCGAGCCAATGAACCGCGACTTGCAACGGACAGTGAAGCCTTGTTGTTTCTGCACGTAGCAGAGACGTCTTGTGTTAGCGTGACCTATGGTTTGAACTGCATTGCGGTATGCTCTGTAAACCGGGTTTTCAAATGGCACTTAATGACATCTATGTCGGGTACTCTTCGTTCAACCTATTCTTCGTAGGTGATATTGGATTTGGCTAACCCGGTTGGTTCGTGTTAAACGAATGAATCCGGAATGTTTCGAACAGAATCACAGGGAAAACCGCAACGTATGTTCGCGCGATGGAACCAACTAGACGGCACCGAATTGCTCAACGAAGTAAACGGGTAGGTTAGCTGAACGTCTCCAAACGCGTTTCTGGGCTGGGGATTGTAGAACGACCTTGCACATGAGGCTAATAACGAAAGGAGCCATCTTCTTCTGGTTACTAGACGTTCATGGACATCGGACGGTAACCGTAGTGGAGGATGAGTAAATCAGGGTTGACAACGTAATCTTCTGGAAAATACGATGTCTATTCGATGATACTGATACAAGATGCATGTCATTCACCCAGCACCGTAGTACAAAGAGACCCTAGATACACCAACAGGAGAACTTCAGTTTCCAAATAGCAGGCTATTTGTCCGGCCTGGTTTGGTGAATTTAGAAATATAAATTAGAATGTGTAACGATCCACCCTTGCATGGTTTCTCTTGGAGGTTGTAGAAAACGGTGTTTCAGGTAAAGCAGGACATAGTTTTAAGAATTTGATTGGTATCAAAATGTATTAAACGCACCGTGAATTTACTATTGTGAGATATACAAATTACATTCAAGTGTTGTCTGTTTTTAGAAGTTAGTTGTTGACAGTTGGGAACGCATAAAGCCGGGCGTAAGTAATTTAGTTGAGCGCTGTAAAATCGGACGAATGGGAATTCATAATATGGCAGGTGGAGATTACGCTTGGAAACACATTAAACATTGAATACGATCACACCACTACGGATGTGTGCGGTACGATCGTTAGTGCTTTGACGTATCGTGTGGCCGCCGGGGATTTGTGTCTATTGATCACTTTTTTGTCATGTTGATGTACACTTGGAACATGCATTATTTCAAAACTTCTTTCTCCAAGATTCTGCTCAGAATCAGCCCAGCGTATCCCGTTGGAATCCATTTCTGATGTCCATTGAGATGATCGTCACATTTGAACAATGGCAGCAAAAATAGTTCTGTGAGGTTGCATATAGTTGTAGTTTTAATTGTATATTTGTTACGGATAACACTTGTCGGATAGGCGTAGTCGTGTTTTAAGGACTCATGTGGACTAACTGATCAGACAACCGCTAACACACCTTGAGGTAATCTTTCTTCACTCTGAACTCCGTCAAGATGTCCAAGAACCATTGATCCTTACACATAGAAAGTCGTCTTCGAGGTTTTTCAGCCTTTTGTCCACCCCAGTAATCAGTTTGTGCTTTCTTGGCGATACCGTAGTGATTAGAATTGCATGTCATCTTTGTGTTGAATTGTGCAACTTTTGATTTGCGCCATTCAGTTTCATTCTTTGATGTCCTAGTTTGAACGTCTGATGTATATATCTTAAATTTTTAAATAACTCATTGATAGTATCCATCAATTTTCCACACCGAGCTGGACATTGTTCAAGCGGTGATTAGATGCGTTACTGAAAGAGGGCTTTACGTTTCCATGTAATTTGTTCTCGTTCATGAAAACCGCCATTTCATTTTTTGCGTTGATTTAGATATCTGATTAGTTGTTGTTGTCAGTTGCTAACACTACGATCGGAGCAGTTTTCTATGAGTTTTTCTAAAACTTCTTTGCCTTCCACTGTTTACTGATGGCGAACCCGTTTTATTGGTTTTAAGTCACTTTGATTGCAGCTGTATCTATCTACGTGGAATCCGGTGATTAGGTGTTTGATGTTTGACTGTACTGTACACGGTTTATGTTTGGCGTTCATTATTTATCCTGAACAGAACAAATATTTTCTCCATCCGTCGCGTTTCTGACATCAGTTGTTACATATAGTACTATACCTTTTGAGGCAAACCTTTTCAACGATTTTTTGGAAGAGAGTACATCGAACTTTGTGTGCATCCAAACCTCTACGGATGTCTACCGTAGCTGCTATACACCTCCAGATGGGGAAACAACAGAACGTCACACTCCCAACCAGTAATTCATTCGTCATTTCAATACGTAGGAAATTAATAGAACTTTTGGAAGACAGCAAACTGGGATAAAAACAACTGAAAAGTGAACGGCGTTACAGTTTAATGATTTATATAAACGAAATGGTATCTACGCAGACAGGATGAAAGTGACTGAACCCTAAACAGGGCACAGAGATATGAAACTTCGGTCACAATTTTATTGAAGGTTTCATGGCTATATCCGTAATTTGTCAGACATCGTTTTCGATTGTAATTCACTCAAAATATTATCCTCAAGGCTCCGGTTTTTTCACACTTCCGTAAGGAAGATGAGCTAAAGGGTTCAAGTTTAACTAGAGATTAATTAACCGAGCGCTTCAACCTAATCCTTTATCCGATGCCAAAATTGAACGATGTGTGTCTGACTTGATCAATGTTTGTTATGCATATCACCAATCTGCTACAAATTGTAAAGATCGGGCTAATCTTATGTGTTTGTTCATCCCGGTAATTGCGCCTACACGTGCCGTCATTTTAATCAATCGTCTGGACAAACACTCCAGGGTGGTGACTCATAGAACATCTGGTTATACTGACAATATACAGTCGACATATTCCGGTGCTAGCACACTCAAGAAGACAGATTCTGTAAAAGTCGAAAGGGAGTCAGACAAAAACAGAATACAACTATCATAAAACGAATAATGCAGCTTTGATATGTCATACAAATTCAGTTGGACAAAGTGAAACCAACTTGGTCCATCACCCCGCGTTCGTCGACTTTCTCCGTTACTCATAATAGCAGTTTTTACTCAGGTCAATACTTTGTGTGTGTGCAAATCGCTATATCGAAAACAGCGAGGTCTGCTTGGCGGAACTTACATGCCGTCAATCTTATTTACATTTCTAAGCTTTTTGATTCCCCCAGGACCATCATTGTTGAAAACTAACGCGTTGATTAGGTCAAAGCAACTTCATAATATACAAGTGGCTCTGTGTCGGACTTAATCAACTGTTGTGTCATCGAATAGGACAAATAGCCATCAAAATATGGCCGAAAGAATGAGAAATTTATATTTGTTTGCATTGCACCGTCAGCACTCTTTTCATGTTGAACGGCGAGTTGTACCGACAGTCAGAAGGAGTATATATGTGATCCCGTCTAGACTTACTGGTGACAGACATACTCATATACAAACAAGTATCCGAGCTCCACTCTACCATTCCGGGACTTCTCATAGTCTGATAATGGGTGAATGATATATTCATCATTCCACAAACAAGCGTTGACCTAAAAGTAACCCCTCAGCAACTTGTTGCAGCAAATAACTCACGATGTTCAGCCTGGAAGTTGAGCAGGCGCCGCAAAGCCACATTAAGTACGTCCGTGTGTCGTTACCCAGCATTGAAAGACTGATGCGCCAAAGTTAACAGCGTTGTGCTCATCAAACAACGTGGAGTCTGCCTTAATACGTGTCAATTACGGCAGACAACATCTGTCCGGATGAGTTAGTGGGGTGATATTTCAAAACGAACCAATATTGAAACTAAGTAATCACTTCGAATATGCCTTTTGGCATTCAATGTGAGGTGATGCGCATGGATGGAGAGAAGATGGTGTTACTAACACTTTTGTTAGAAGGAGATGTATTGCATCTGATCACTATAGCCACTTAGACGTACGTTTTTGTCAGCTATGTGAAGGTGGTACACTAGAATAGAGAATAAGAAATATAAGCTAACAGTTCAGGAGCAATCAGTGACCCTGTATTCGCTTCCTTGCTGCTGTTCTACTAAAGATCATACGTGTCATATAATTAGACGAGTTTGCCAGTGTGACTTGAAACTGTTTGAAACGTAGGAATATATGTTACCTACGATTGACGGTTAAGATATTTAGTTTATCGCGTCGTTTGACCTATACATTGTAAAGTTTCATCATCGATTGGTGCAACGCAAAAACACTTAGAGAGCACAGTGTAGGTTCGAGTTTGGTAAAGATGGACAAGTGCTTGTCTTTGTGTAACGTGACACAATGATGTGCTGAACTAAAATCTGATTGGTTAGTTGTCGCTGCTCTCCCTGCGTTGACGTGGTGTTCACTTCGAAATCTTATGTCTTATGTTCTTTGACAATCTCACCGTTTTTTTCTTTTTGTTGCTGTCTGACTTTCTACCAGGTCAACCACTTCTTCGTTGTTGTTAAACCTTGGTGTAACTGATTATCTTTCTTGAATGTCACACAATGGGTGTGTTCTATTCATGTGAGTGCAGCTCTGTTTCATTTTGGGCATACCCGTTTAAACGTCTCATCAGTGCTTCCATCATGTTGTCCTCATACTGATTATCAGATTTTGTTCACGTGACGGGCCCACTCAAAGATCTCATAACAAAACTGTTGACTTATCGAATTGCACGGAACGGCTAATTGAGATTGATCCCTCCGACTTTCAGGTCAGTGGTTCAAACGAAGTGCACCACAGCCAATCAGATTTCATGGATCATGTTGCTATCTTCGTGAGAAACAGTATCTTGTTCACAGTCCACTTCAGCATGTTTGTTTCATTTCGCACTGAATATAACCTGCAACTTCACGACCAGTTTGCATTGAATTCAAGTGGTAGGGTGAGGTAAAACAAGTGAATCACGGTTTGTACAATTTCAGTGCTTGTAAATCAGTGGCGATTTGCTTTGATTTTATCAACACTGGGCACAGTAAAAAACTCTGTCATTGTACTGCTGTTCTCGTTGTTCAGTTTTAATTGAGACCATTAGGTATGTCCTGTTTTTTAGAGCATAATGAAGCTATTGTGACACTCTGCACAACTAAATTCAGTGGTAATCCACCCGTGTGCACCTTCATGCTCACGTGTATACGCACACGAGTACATGAGTGAGTTGATAACTGACCTCTGTAAATTGGTACTATGCTGTCTGTCTACCAGTTTTACAGATCGCTATATTGTGTCCTGGTTCTAGTTGAACCCCGCAGGCATCAATGAGGACACTTTTAGGTTGCTACCATGAATTGTTGGAAAAATGACAGTGTGTGTCAGACTTTTCCAGCAAGACCATGTTGACGTTTAGACAAAAGACATGCACCTCAGAAGCCCCGTAGACAGTGGGACTACCTTGTTTTACCAATTGGTAAAAAATTGATAAAATCTGTTATAGCATTAGTACTAGTATACGAGAGATGTTTGAAAAAATTAGGTTGTTTGGCCATCTTTTGTGCTAGAAGGTCCTCAGTGTGACAACTTTCGTCTAAGTGCACGACTTGCCTTGTAGTTACTTCTCGATACACTTATTTGGGCTAATGGACAGTGAGTTCAACCACTGCAAATAGAGGACGAGTTGGTGAGACCCTGATTCATTTGACGATTGTATTCTTGCCGCAAGAGTTGTCTTTCATATCGATCTCTTATAATTCAAGCGGGAGTATTTCTTCTCTATGTGTTATCCGAGTGCGAAATCTGAGCTCACCATGTACTTTTCAGTTTTGTTTCCCACAAAGTCCTATCCATTAACAGCTGACTAAGATTTGTTGAACAATTTGCTGATTGCTCTCATTTGAGTCTAGATCACCGATCATAGTGATCGAAACGAGTAGTTCTTGTCTTATTGACGTGATCGGTCATTTTGTTTTGTGGACTAAAGTATGTGGCTGTCGGTTTATTAACGGTAATTCAGTCATATGTTGTGTAAGTAATGGAGTGTTCGATGAGGTTCTGTCGCGTGAGCTTGACCTAGAGTTCTTATCCCGTTCGCCGTCGACATAGGCAGTGCTGATGTGTTCCACCAGAAGCGAAGCTCAAAGCTAATCACTCTTTTTGGAATGACTGACTGAAAAGTCCACGATCACATGAGCTGCTCGTATTGATGAGTGATAGGGAATCCCTCTTTTATCAATTTATCTTCTGCAAAGCATTTTCAACAGGTCCCTTTCATTATATTCTGTATAGAACGTGTTAGCCTCATATATGTATCACAGAAGCTCGACACGTTAGGCAGGGTAGACGTGCGAGCATGTGATTCTCTGTCTCACAGGATTCTGGTTGTTTTCTGATTTCGACGTTTTGTTGAACCAAATTCAAAACAGCAGCGTAGTGATTAAAACAAACTGAATCTAGTTAATCTGAGAGGATTCCTTCCTGATTCAGACATATTTATCTAAACCACAAGTTTGCACATTGCTGTTCATTTTCACGTTGACCACTTGGTCCATGGGCGTGATATCCACCGTCATAGGCTAAAACCAGCGTGGTATTACTCATGTTTGAACCAAAAATTTATTCACGATTTGATTGAACAGCTCAACCCACAATTTACTGAGTTGCAAGGAAGTGTTTCGATGCAAGTCTACTGGCCATTTTTTAATGCACGATGCGTATTGTTTCAGAAATGAACATAACCAGGCAATTGAGTCAAACGTCAATAACCTTGTTTGCTCCCTCCCGCTGCCCCAACAACATCTGGACGGCAAAACAAAAACAAGAAACGTAGTTGAACACAGGATAATTAGCTTAGTCTAAATGAATGAGTATTCACACGAAATAGTGTCACTCCAATCCAAATGTTAGCTGGTTAAATGCACTGAGTTTGGATCAGCTGACTGCTAGCTAGCAGACGCCGTAAGCTAGCGGCGATCTGGCCATCGATTGGTTGGCTATGCATCCATATGCATCCATACTGTACTTGCTTAGGCTGTGCAATATGCCATGGTGTTATGTCCTGTACCCAGAATATTTTTTTTAATACTCAAGGGCCACACACATTTTGTTGATGTAACAAACAGCACACAAAGACCGCCTTTCATTTCAACAATGCATATGCCGTTTCTTAAAGTTACATGAAGGTTTTCATTGTATGAATGAAAAGTGTAGGAAGTCGGTTGATTTTCAAAGTTTATTCAATTAACTCGAGTCTAGAGTTTCTTTTCGAAAGAGGTTGGCTGGAAAGTCCCTCTGAGCGCAGCGACAGTGGTTAACTCTAATGAGTGATGTTCGACTTGAGTTAACTAGTCGGTCATCATCATCCGTCAGTGAAAACCACCATGTTCTGAAGAACAGTATTATAACGACTACCCTTAGTGAGACCTTACAAAACTAGACTGTACTGCAAAGTTTATTTCTTTGGTTCACTAGATGGCTATTTGCGAAGCCACCCATGTTTCTGAAAACACACAAATTACTGGAGCGTTTGTAGCTCTGCATCCTTGGCACACATTTGCTGACTGTGATAAAATGTGCATATCACTTGTTGACACGAAAGTAAATCTGCAAAGTTTGCTCAATTACCAGCAAATTAATCACACACGGTAACTTGCTGTTGTTTTCTTCAGCACGAATTCGGCAGCCACAAAAATCCGGGTTTACTCACACCTTGAGAAATCAGAACGCAACGTCAGCTTTGCAACGTACCGCATCTACAGTCTTCTATATCCAGTTTAATTGTGAACAACAAGATACAAGTTGGGTATAAAGAGCCAGTAATTGAATGGTGCAGATGCAACTGTACCTTCTAAAATGACGCATGTACGACAGCTAATCATGCACTTGCTTCTAGTCATAAGTGAGCAAAATGCTATTCTCTAATTTTAGTAATGCAAATATATATGTGTGGTTCACCCCTACTTGCTCAAAACTAAGCGTACTTGAGTAGATGATCATTGTTTTGCAAGTAGCTACCGAATCTAAAGAAACCATAATCAGGAGAACAATGAAAATTCACGTCGCATGTCGGCGTTTAAGTAACAACGAGCATATCGACTTGGAAATTTTACTAAAAAATGTTTTTTTCACGTGTAGTGAGTAATTTTGATGATTTTGCTTAAATACCGGTTGAGTGTCAAACAGCTTTGCTCATGTCGGAACTCTAAATTAGTAAGTATATTGGTAAAGACTGTATTCTCGTTTTAGGATAAAAATGAGCACAGAAATAGATTGGGTGTAAATGCGGTAAAAGTGACTTATCGACAATGCCTAATGACGTGAATATTACCACCAAATGAGACCGATTAATTGTCACACTGTTTCATTATGGTCGTGCTTAATGTGACGTAGAAGTAGACAC
The DNA here is from genome assembly GCA_008508345.1 of Paragonimus westermani. Taxonomy (NCBI): domain Eukaryota; kingdom Metazoa; phylum Platyhelminthes; class Trematoda; order Plagiorchiida; family Troglotrematidae; genus Paragonimus; species Paragonimus westermani. The sequence goes on along the minus strand of QNGE01002536.1, from coordinate 68,243 downwards.
AGTTGTCTCACAAAATATTTCTGGTGGGGTGCCAATCCGACCGTATCAGTCATGAGCTACAATGCTAGGTATTAACAACAACGAATATTGAGTGACCTGCAACACTTACATAGTGGTTGACTAGAAATCTTATCTGATGCATGGCATTCAGCTTGTTTGGTTGTCAGGCAAACATATTCAGCACAGTCTATGCTCAAAAGCACTCAGCCGTATTACTACGACAACAAACTTTCCGTCAAGACTAGTTGCACACAACATTTTTAAATGAAAATTTCCTAAATGAATATTTGATGTTTAATTTTTCGTTTTATTTTAAGTGCTAACTATACCATCAGTAGCGGCAACAGGTAAGTACGCGTTCGGAGAGTGCTAAATCTCGTTTGACCTGCAGGTTGTCCGACTACCATCCACAGAATGTCTCGCTTCAATATAAATTATCAGTTAGTAATTTTTACCCGAATTTGCTCTGTGGTTTTCAGTTCTGGGAGCGGTTTGCACACACACTCATGAACAGCGAAATCAGGAAGGATCATATGTCGGAAAGAATGTAGCCACCTATCAATTAGACAAGCTTGTAGCCTCACAGATAGTAATGTGTACACGTATACAACATGAAGAAGATATCATATATCATTTTCTAGTTACAGAGATATATTTGATTAATGTGTCAGTCACAGAGAAGGAGAAACTTGGGAGAATCAAGCGATTTATTCGTTGTCATTAGGTATACCGGCCAAAAACATGACGATATATTACCGAAAGCTGAACTGCTCTGTAGTTATCAAACTTACCTGGAAATCGGTTTCATATTCAGTTAACTGAAGTCGACTGAACATTCATGTCTATGAGAAAAAAAATGGAGCAATTACATTTTTCACTCATCATAAATGTTCTGTCGCATGTCACTTTATTTGGTTTTTCAAAATGGACCCACCTTGTGTTAGCTGTAGTTCATCTATAATCTTTTTACTAAACACATTTTAGCAGGCAGATGTCAGTGCAAAACAAATAGACATGATTTTGTTCGTTCGTTAGACAACTGGACATTATTCGTGTGGATCACACCACATATGCTGTGAACAATATATAGAGACTTGAAGCTGATCTACTCTCAAAGCGCCTTCCACCATGATTAATGGATAACTACTACTCAAGTGGTCTATAACTGACCAAATAAACGATCCTAGGACTTGCCAGGGTATTACCGCACAAACTCGGTAATCCATACAAAGTTGTCCCATCATATCAATCTTATTGAACAAACAATGCACTCAAAACAGCACATGAAATTGTAGAATATAATTATTTGAGAGTTCAAATGTAAGTCTGCCATCTTAGATTGGTGTTTTATGGTGAAATCAAACTACAACAAAAAAGCGGAAAGACCAGCAGCATAAGAGACGGATAACGAAATCACAAGTCTGCAGATAAAACCTGGGAAGGATGTGAAGGAAAATACCTACGGCTGGAGAAAATAGTGAAGAAAAATTAGAGAAGATATGAAAAGAGAACAGAAAACAACCAAAATCAAGTAAAAACCGTTCAGAAAAAGGACAGATAAGCCACGAAAGAGAAAAGTTGGAAGGAACAGATAAAATGAGCGGAAAAGGGAAATTTGACGGGATGGACAGACGCCGGGAAATTTCAACGAAAAGACGCCCGCCATTCAGCGATCGATACATCGGTTGGAGGCAGAGGCTCGAGGTACACGGATCCAGTCGGCTTTTCTTGCACAGTGTCAAACAGACCTCTGTTGATATGCAAAGCATACTTTGAAAAAAGATTGTAGCATTGGTCTTGCGAATTACAGTAAATACTGAGAACGCAGTGAGTTTACTCGTATAAAGATGTTTTAAACAGGCGAGATTCATGCAATCCTTCAGGGTGATCTTTAGACGCGCTCTTAAGGAACTCAGAAAGAAGTTTGTTTCATGATTATTAATCCTATGAGAAAAGGACCACTGCCCAAGGAGGGTCCAAGGACGAAGCTCGAGAAGATCCCTGTTATGTCCTCGCCGGCCGCCTTCATTCGCTGCAATGAGGAACGTTTCTACGAGACCTACTCTGAAGAAGTGTGTGAGAGTCAGATCGCCGCGGATTCGTCGAAATTCAAAGGGATGTAAGCCAGGAATTTTAATTTCAGACTCATGCGACATTTCTTAGACCCATGGTTAGCTTGGTAGCGGCGCGCTGGGAACACACGACAGGGAATATGTCTTTCTTCAGGTCGGTATACATGACCTGATTAACACACTCGAAGAACCATCTTATCTAAACCCCGTAAACTGTTTTAAACGATTTCTTGTCTATGAAGGAGAAAGTGTGCATAGTCATCCTGAGAACGGCAAATCCTTTTTTTTCATTGTCTCATGGTTAAAAAAAGAATGCAGTCGGTTGCCAAATCTAGCGAATCGCCTGCTGTAACACTGCACCTATGGCTGTGTTCGATGTATCCGCGGTTATGCTGATCGGTGCGTCCGGATGTTGAAAATGCAACATAATTGCAGTGGCGAGTGCCTCCTTTACGGTGGCGAAAGTCGTAGTGGCTTTGGAGGTTAGATGCAAAGTTCGTTTGTTGCCCGGAATAAATCAATCGAAGGTTGGGTAAATTTGGTGCAGTTAGAAATAAATTATCGGTAACAATTCACAATTCCATTGAAGCGGCGGAGTTTGGGAATTGTTTTTGGGAAGTTGGAACGATTGAATAGCCTCGACCTTGGAATCGAGCGGATCAATCTCATTTGCCGAGATGTTGTGGCTTAAAAAAATTAATGAGGTTTGAACAAGTTCGGACACAGCTTCGTTGAGAGTGAGACCATATGACACCAGACGCTGAAACAACGTCCGTAGATGGATTATGTGCTCTTCCGAGGAACAGCTATCCACGAGGATGTCGTCTACGCATTTATAAATGAAGTGTAGCCCACGCATGCGCACAAATACGAACAAACGGAATGGAGTGGTAATAGCCCTTATGGGCATATCCTCTTGTGCTACCGGTATCTGGTAGTGAGGGTGGACGATTTTGCTGTAGAATGTATACCTGCTAGACTGGTAGTTAGTTCGTGGACGTGTGGCACAGAGTACCAATCTGCAACAGTGGCATTGCTCAAACCACGATAATCTCCGCAATGAAGCCAATCGCCTTTTGCAATCTTTGAAAAATGTGGAGAGGAAATGCAAATGAGAACTCGATAATGCGGAAAAAACATGTCTACATAGTGGTGAAATTCAAGAAAAAACATTCGCAGTTACCCTTGTGCCAAGTGAGGTGGTCGCAGAAAAAATCCTAAAAAATTCAGTAGATACACGGTATCAAGTAAAAAACAGAAGAAGAATGGAAGGAAAACAACGAAAAATGACAAGAAAAAAGGTGACAAGAGAGAAAAACGAAAGAGAGAGATGAGAAAAAAACGAAAAACGTAAAAAGGAAAAAAGAGAGAGGACGGATAGAAAAATAAGATCAGGATAGAAAGAAGAGAGGACTAGCAACATAAATCAGAATGATTGAGTTGTGTGGTGTAGACCATAGTCGAAGTGAATGTTTGCAGAGAACTGAGTGGGAAACGAAATGGAATCGGATTGCGCCGTACCCATTGTCTGGTGTACGCGAGCTGGCAATGTTAAACTAGAGCCTGGCTACTGAATCCAGCCACTCTCCACAGTCGGCCGCGTACGTGAACGCAATCGCGCGTGCTCGATTCATAGAACAAAGCCGCACATTGGAAACTGTCGTGTTCCAATGTGTGCGATGTGAGTTCGAATGTGGAGAACGATGTGAGAGAGAAATGAGATGCAATCGCAAAGCAGCAATGTGGCGCTAATGCACGAGGTTCGCGATTGCAAATAGTGGCGCACTGACAGGCTAAATAGTTGGTTTATTAGTTGAAGAGAACAGGACAAAGATGAATACGTGGACGAAGACGAAGGCGGTCGGATAGAATGAGTTGTTGTGAATCACGCATGTGAATCGCATGTGGGCTACGAACAAGCGACTGCTTTCGCTTGCTAGTCGTGCCTGAATGGGATTACAAATGTGGTTTGGGAGGAACAAGTAAATTGGTCATTCCTTCTAGTCCCGTTCATTCACCTCGCCAACATTGGCCGTGTATGAGCGAACAGAGTGGACAGAGTGAACAGATGGAACGCAATCTGAGGGTTAGGTGTCGTCTAACAGTGTGCCAACACGACCTGCGCACGCAGATGCATTGACCGCACGCAACACGCAACACGCAACACGTGGCATCCAATTCAGTTCGAACGGCCGGATAGTGCACTCCGAATTAGGGCAAGATCAGATGCAGCGCCCGTTGGCAACATACATGAGAATGATTGAGTTGTGTGGTGTAGACCATAGTCGAAGTGAATGTTTGCAGAGAACTGAGTGGGAAACGGAATGGAATCGGATTGCGTCGTACCCGTTGTCTGGCCTACGCGAGCTGGCAATGTTCAACTAGAGCCTGGCTAACAGGTTGCATACTGCACATATCTTATCAAACTCAGTAGTCAGCACGCGGTTCTCGTCAAACTCCAATTCTCCACACTAATAACACCACCACTACCAATACAACTAAAACTACCAGTGTGTGGCACCAACACACCACTGACCACCTCAAGTACACTGCATGCACATTGTATCATTCATTCGTGTTCCACAAAATCCCGTTCAACTCATACTATTTCTCTCTTCTCCATCCCTCCTCAACTAACCTACCCACATTGGCCGCTCCGGGTAGGTTCTCACACGTCAACTTCCAAGTGCGGCACGGCGCACGCATTCACGCACGCAGGCACACCACTCGGTTGGCTTCATCGGATTCCTCTTAGTCTCTCACTGAGACGGAATCCAACGGCCGCCTGCGCTTTTGTTTTCTCTCGCTGCAGGAATTTCATTTCCAGCACCACACCACATTTCCATTTTAAACCCGAAGGTATAAGCCTGGGAGTTTTGCCAGCCGACCAATTCTGGTTATCTACTGGATTGTCTGATAAGTAAAGGGAACCCCTATCTCTCGGAGACTAAACCGTGAGAGGCTTTAATGACGAGATCTACACTGAGAAGAAATATTTCTTATGTGTAATAGAAGAAGCATTGCAGTATAGGAGTGCAGGTTCGTGCATCCCAGAGAAGATAAGAATGAAAAGGAAAGTTCTCGTTGGACTGTGAAAAGCCAGACAGATCATTCATCATACAATACACCGACAAAGCCGAAGAAAAGAATGGATAGAAGATCACAGACACTCCAGTTTCTGAATAGGGGAGTGGATGAGTTGGCAATCAACAGGAGTAGAATGAATACATTGATATTACCTACGTGACCGGAGCCTGAAGTACACGTCATCTCTTCGCCGAAGGTGTACTATGAGTACGTTGCTGACCTATTAACCCCAAACGGCCAGCGCATTCGCGGCCACACACATCGCAAATGCATATAGTCACGTCACCGCGATCTATGACACCGATGGTTCCTTTGCGTACCGCACGCTTCCGCTCGCGACCGCTCAATAGTTGCTCGTTGAACGCTCGGACGCCCGCCCGAACCGTATTCCTCCAGGCCGTCCGGTTCAACATCAAATCTTTCCAACATCTGAAATCAGTGTTACAACGTGAAAGACTTACCTGCACAACATCCTGGTACCTCCGCTTCTGGCCACCGGGATTTCGCTTACCTGACTTCATTTGTCCGTACAGTAACTGCTTCGGGATACGGTCATCGCCCATCCGACGGACGTGACCGAGCCAACGGAGCTGGTTCAGCATCAACATGGCTTCCATCCCGTCCATGTCCGCTCGCCGCATTACCTCAGTGTTCGGAATCATGTCCGACCACCGAATACCCAAGATGCGCCTCAGACACTGAACATGGAAACGGCTCAAATAGCTCACGTTCCGCTGATACAGTGTCCACGTCTCACTGCCGTACAGCAGGATAGACAGCACCATTGAGCGGTAGACACACAACTTCGTGGCCATCTTCAGGCTGTGATTCTTCCAGACACGCCTTTCAAGACGTCCGAAAGCAGCGCTAGCCTTTGCCACACGCGCTCTCAACTCGCGGTCCACGGACAGATCTGTCGACAAGTTGCTACCCAAGTAGCAAAAATCCCCGCAGCCATTCACAGTGTCTCCAGCGATGCGAATTTCGGGTGGAGGTACACAAGCAGCACCTCCACCAGGAGAAGGCTGAAAAAACGAATACGTCTTACCTGTGTTGATGTCCAACCCGAACTTCGATGCTGCCGAAGCGAACGCTGTAGCTAGACGTTGCAGCTCTTCTTCGCTGTGCGCTAGCAAGGCGCTGTCATCGGCGAACAGAAGCATCCGCATCCTTGAGGTCTGCAGCCGGGTTGAGGCGCCAAATCGTCGGATATTCAACAGACGCCCGTCCGTCCGGTACTCCACCTCGACACCATCCTCTCCAGAGTTCTGAAAAGCAACTGTTACCATCGCAGTCAAATATAAACTAAATAGGGCTGGGGCTAGAACACAACCCTGCTTCACGCCAGTGACGATGTCGAAATCATCAGAGGTCGATCCACACGATTGCACCTTCGCCTTCATGCCCGCATGCAACAATCTAACCATATTGACGAACTTACCTGGACATCCAAACTTACCAAGCACCGTCCACAGCGCCTCGCGGTTCACGGAATCGAACGCTTTGGTGAAGTCCACGAACAGGGCATACAAGGGCTGATTCCGTTCTCGGCACTTCTCCTGAAGCTGTCGAGCAGCAAACACCAGGTCGATTGTACTCCGACTCGACCGAAATCCACACTGCTCCTCGGGAACATTCATCTCCAGAACGGACGCATTCAGTCGGTTCAGGAGGATTCTGGCAAGCACCTTGCCTGCACAGCTCAAGAGGCTGATACCTCGGTAGCTGTCGGTGCATTGCTTGCTACCCTTCCCTTTGAACAAGGGTACGATGAGGGCATCCTTGAAGTCTTGCGGCATCACCTCGTGCTCCCAGATGGAGTGAACCAGTTGGAGCAGAGCGCGTTCCAACGCCGGACCGCCATTCTTCAGGATCTCACCTGGCAGCCCATCCTCGCCTGCAGCCTTCCCGTTGCGCAGTTGACCAATCGCCCTCTGCAACTCCAGCAAGTCGGGGGCGAGAGCAAGCGAAGATTTGACGTCCTGTTGCGGCAGACTGTTAACAGTCGCCCAATCAATTGTAGTAGGGCGGTTTAACAGGCTGCCGAAGTGTTTGCGCCATATTCCCATGATGTCTTCCGGCTGGCTGCAAGAACAACCGGTGTCCACGTCTACCAGTGCTTTAGTAGACTGGATAGACGGACCGAAGATCGCCTTAAGCGAATCGTAAAACTCCTTGTGTTGCCGACGATCTGCGAAGCCCTGCATGCGCTCGCCCTGTTTCCTCCACCAGTTGTCCTTAATTCCGCGAACACGCTCAGCCAGTTGACGGCGGATATTCCGGAACCTAGTCTTCTTCGCTCCATTGCCAGGGTCCATTGTGCATGTGGCGAACGCGGCATTCTTCTCTCGTACCAAGTTGGAGATAGCCACGTTGTTGTCATCGAACCAATCCGGGCGTTTCTTGCGCTCCACACCGATCGTCTCGGTGGCTGCTACCATAATCTGTTTCTTCAGTTGTTGCCACATACCCTCGGGGGTAGTGGGTACAGGAGCATTGTGCAGGCGAGCGACGACTGCACGTTGAAAGGCAGCCTTCGTCTCGAAGTTCTCCAACCTTCTGATATCCAGCTTCTGCCGTTGTCCAAAAGATCTACAATAAACGGACTTGCGTACATGGATAAACAATTTGGTCCTGACCAGCCTATGATCTGTGCTACATTCAGCCCCGCGCATCACTCGCGTGATGCGCACTTCACCAATGTCGCGCTGCCGCACAATCACGTAGTCAAGTAGGTGGTGGTGACCGCTTCGTGGATGAGTCCACGTCGTGATGTCGCTCGCATCCAGCTGGAATCGGGTGTTCGTGATAGCCAGCTCGTGAGTAGCACACAGGTGCAGCAGACGATCACCGTTCGCGTTGACTGAACCAATGCCGTAGGGTCCGAGGACTCCCGGCCAAGCTACAGAGTCGCGCCCAACTCTAGCGTTCAAGTCACCCAAAACAAACAGTCGGTCATTCACTGGCGCAGACCGGATTGTGGCGGACAGCTGATCATAGAACTGGTCCTCTGTATCACCCGTGTGACACATAGTCGGAACATAAACACTAGCAAATATAGCACACTTACCTCGACCGAGTCGCAGGCTCATGGACAGCATCCGGGGTCTGATGCCGTGCGGTTCGCCTATCATCAAACCATTGATGCGATCAGCGACTGCAAAACAGACCCCATGCTCTCGACCACTGTCTGCCTGGTAGCCTATCCAGTAGAAGGTGTACCCAGCGTCTGCTTCCCGCAACTCACCTTGGTCTGCAAGCTTTGTCTCACTCAAGGCTGCTACGTCGATTCCATATCGGCGCAGTTCCATCGCGATCAGGGCGGTGCGTCGTTCCGGCCCTTCTGTGGAGCTGCATTGATCCAGCATAGTGTGCACGTTCCACGTCCCAAACGTGAGTGTCTTGTGTCCCTGGACCAGTCTACAGTTGGTCTTCTGGGCACTGAAACCTAAATGAGCATTATCTGCTCGGGTGTTCGTGGTCGTGGGAAAGTATGAGGGTGAGTGTTTGGCAGTAGCATATTTTCGCCTATCCACCCTGCCATGTGCAGCAGATAGGGCGCCCCGGTTCATCCTGCGCGAAGACCAATGCAGTATGGTATGTCGATTATTTTGTGTCATCATTGTATGTATGGCCTTTGGATACTGCTAGGACGCCCAGACCTGTGCAGAAGACATTAAGACTCTCAACCAAAGCCTTTAGCTAAAAAGCCTAAACCACAAGGCAGCAGGTGACCCACACACACATGCAGACATGATAGCATCACCCACCAGAGACAGCATCGACAGCCATATCAAAGGAGATCCACTACCCACTCACAGGAACAGTAACGCTGCACACACGCTCCCAGCAGAGAGACATAGAGTCAGTTCAGGCAGCAACGAGCATCACGCCTAAAGGAGCTACAGCACACCATCAACACGCATAACAAACGCACAAATCTGCTTTCTGTCTGGCTGCTCCTTCGGCCAATCTAACAAGGCTGAACCAAAAGGAACCGAAGTTAGAGTCAGCACAGCCCTCCCGGATTAAAACAGCAGACAAGTCTAACCAGGCCAAGGTAGCACACACACACCACAAACGTCGTCGCCCGTAACAAAATCTAACAAAAACGGTGAAAATGGACAACCATGATATTGAAACTACCAGACAGTTCGCCACAGACCCTAACCTGAACCGAAATATAGGAAGAAACAGTTGACACCAAGTTCGCATACTTGCTCGACACAACCCTCCATATAAGCGACTACAGTACCACACAAACGTACACGTATACACACAGTACCATTTCTCCATCGCCCGACATACCACGCGTCCATACCATCACAACGCTCACACATGGTCGCCAGCCTCAGACGCGACCCTACCGAATCCGCCATCCTCACATTGCTAGCCAGTATAGATATCACTCACCGATCTCCAGATCGACACACACACACCGTCGACCCACGTCAACACTAGGCGTGTGCAGCCCGGCGCCAGATGGAATTGACCAGCTTCCTAGGCAACAATCGGAACAACAAACATAACTCACAATCCACACACGACCTGAGCACCACAGTCAACTCATATAGAGGATCTCGCTATCATCAACAACACAGTCCATGCTGTAGTCAAACACAATAATAACCAGATGCATACAACGATCACCAACAATCACCAATACGCATCTTCGCGTCCAACACAACTGGATAACACGGCCAAGCGAACCGAAACAATAACCCAAAAACAACTGCAAGCAGGATCACATCAAATCCACCACAACCACAAACAAAAAGTAAACAAGCGCACAAGCACACACACGCACGACGAACGGAGTCTGAGCAGAGCAAATAAACCGAAGCACAAAAGACACACTCACAGGTATACACTCACATACAGAGACAAGGACGTACAAACTGGTCAGATGAGCACACATCAGTGCTACTGAATCCGGCCACTCTCCACAGTCGGCCGCGTGCGTGAACGCAATCGCGCGTGCTCGATTCATAGAACAAAGCCGCACATTGGAAACTGTCGTGTTCCAATGTGTGCAATGTGTGCGATGTGAGTTCGAATGTGGAGAACGATGTGAGAGAGAAATGAGATGCAATCGCAAAGCAGCAATGTGGCGCTAATGCACGAGGTTCGCGATTGCAAATAGTGGCGCACTGACAGGCTAAATAGTTGGTTTATTAGTTGAAGAGAACAGGACAAAGATGAATACGTGGACGAAGACGAAGGCGGTCGGATAGAATGAGTTGTTGTGAATCACGCATGTGAATCGCATGTGGGCTACGAACAAGCGACTGCTTTCGCTTGCTAGTCGTGCCTGAATGGGATTACAAATGTGGTTTGGGAGGAACAAGTAAATTGGTCATTCCTTCTAGTCCCGTTCATTCACCTCGCCAACATTGGCCGTGTATGAGCGAACAGAGTGGACAGAGTGAACAGATGGATCGCGAGCTAATATTCGTTTATCTCTTTTCATTTTGCTTAAATGCATGCCTATCATCAACTTTTGTTCCTTCTGTCACTCTTTTTGTTTTTTTCCCATCGGTTTTTATCGTCTTTTTACTCCCGTTGTCTCTGGTTTTTAATGCTTTTTCCGATTCTCCATTTGTTCTCCTTTTCCTCCTTCCCCCTTTATCATCGGCAGTGAATTTTTCAGGTATTTCCATGATCACATCTGATGCCTCTCCTTCTCGTGATTTTATTAATTTTTTGCCGGTATCACGCCCTGTTTTCACCTGCCTGTTGTATATTTTAATGACTTTCTTCCGTTCATCTTGCAGTAAGTTATACATGTACAGTTTCTAGATTCGATCTATCCGATATTCTTGGTATATTTGATTATTTCCCCCGGCTCTGTCTTTGATCTACCATAATAAATGACTCTCAGTTATGCTCGGCAATTCAGCATCAACTCACAGGTCGTGTAATATACATTTGTAAGAGAATTAGGAGCTGATTGGTTGATGCTACTGAAATTGAAACCCGAACAATTAAGGCTCGGTCTTTACCAAATATTCTTAGTTTTTGACGTTTCAGTTAGCGTCACCCAGTTCAATGTGGTAATGGTTCTATCTACCCGAACACCTGTGCAGTCACCCCACACGTGGTGCCCTCTCGTATCTTCGCCGACTGTATCCTATGAGTAGATGGGGGTTTTTATTCCCAGATGGCTATTGCATTCGGGGCACCACACAACGCAACAACATTTATTGACGTTACCGCGACATATGGTACCGATTGTTCCTTTGCATACCACAAGCCTTCGTTCTCGGCCGCGCAACAACTGTTCTGTGGACTTTCGGGCGCCCGTTAATTCGTATTCCTCCAGGCCCGGTTCAACGCTAATTCCTTCCAACATCTAAAATCACTGTTCCAACGTGAAAGACATACTCGCGCAACATCCTGGTATCTCCGTCTTCGAACGTCAGGATTTAGTTTTCCACACGCCACACATACACATAGAGTCGCGCAGTAGACCCAAATTCGACATTCGCAAATGTTCTGACCTGAGCGTGAATGACTGAATGCAAACGTTCATCACGTCTGGTATTTCATAACGCAACAGGTTGTTTACAAAATTAACCAACATAACTCACAGACGCACATTGTGCAGACTGCGGCTTTTATTTGCTGCAACTTTTATACACACAGTACAGATAACCAGAAATGAATGACTATCGGAAAATCTATGTATGTCACCTAATGCACCTTTTCCGCACAACCAGGTCTTCTGGAACATGGAACGATCGTTCACCTCTCTGCGTTCGCGACAGCCTGGGGACTGGTCGCCTGAGTAAGTGTAACCCTGGGGAATGAACACTCATATGTGCTTGTGCTCGGTTCTAAGATTTGAAGTCAGTGTGTTTGTACATAGTGTTACGGTGATGACCTTATCATCATTATCAGTGGTAAATCTTATGGTTTAGATGAGTTATCAAAAGTTACTAGTCACGCAACTGAAATACACGCCCAAAAGTTCTTCCAGTGATTAAACAAACCGCATAGTCCGGAAAGGATTCCGATAAAAAGACTACAGACAACCCAGTGTTCAGTTTCACGAAGTTATTTAGTTTTGCAAGTTAAGCGGTTGCGTAGTAGAAGCGTGTTTGTTTCTTCGCATTTTCACTTGCGTGGATGTCACTTATTCTATGCGTTTGATGTGACACAGTTCGCTTTTACTGTTATGCTCAGTGAAGTAACCGGTGGAGTTTTGCTGTTTGAGTGTATTTCTCTCGTAATAATCGAGTTGCAATTTCATGAGAATGTTGATTTCAAGACAAAACATCGAAAACAGAATTATTCACACAATTACTACCTATTGTCTCGTACAGTGGCAGGCGGAGTGAAGGTACGTATTACCTACACTTCCGAAATAGAGTTGGCAGGTAGGAAACTGTAAGATTTGATTTGCACGGCCTGCTTCCTCAGTCATTACCTCGTGAAAAACTTAGTTTTCACACCAATACGGTTAGAGCAATTTGTAGAACTAACCCAGTGTGTTTGACATTAGAGGCAACCTGATCCACGTGAATTCCGACCACTGACTACTGTAAATCAATGTTTGAGTTTTTCCAGGATGGAGATGCCTTTTTTAGAAATGCAATGTGTTCGTAATGTGCTGTAACGCTTGTGTGCACAACATAACGTCCGAAGTATCAGTGCGCTTCTAATATGCATTTCCAGTGGACATATTTGCACTCCACTTTCCCCACACATTCGCAAACGTTCCCATCCATCATCTGAACAATGCGAGCCAGCCATAGAGCAGACTTCAGCATGAAACTGCCGATGGTGAATGTATTGAAGAAGGAAATTCACATTGTTTAAACACACTACATGCTTAATCTGTTTGCTGCGTATCCGCGACACATTGCTACAACATTTGCAAACATGGGATCTCAGACTGTTAGGATACATAACAGCCACACAATGCACAAGCAAAGCGCCGGTTCAGCCTAATGTTGTTTCACGCAGTTCCATTCATTCTGTCGTTAAAACGGCATTTTACTGTCAACCAGTTGATACTCGTGACAGTAAGAGTGAAGAAGTTTGGATCAGCCACAAATTTCCTCTGTTCAAGACTTCCCAACTTCAGGTAATCAAAGTTTGTATGCAAGGCCTATATCTGGTTTGTGTAGTAATCTACTGGTCAGATTGTTGGTCACATGCTTACTCTCAACGGAGTGAGCTCATCGAGTCATTTGAAGTTCAGTCTAATCCGATTAGTGTGTTCCATTTCTGACACTCGTGTGCCCACATATGCTTGACACAAAACGGTACAGTTTCGCCGTGTAACACTATTTGTAAGTAACCACATTCCCGAAGCTATCATCAGGTCCGTAAATTTGCGTGGCCGGATTGTCTTCTTCATTTCTTCAACGCGGTTATATGCTCTTTCTGTAAGACACCCGTCCTGCCATCATCTGCATCCACTGTATAAACACTAACAAGAGTTGACCACAGTGGTTTTGAACAAATCGGAATATTCATCTGAAGTTACACGTGCTCAGCCAAACCGATCCTCACATCGAACACACATGATCCACTCGATCAGTCACGTGATGCGGACAATGAAAGCCGGGTGATAACGCCTCGTTTGCTAAAATTTGCCAATTTATAAAAGTGATTATTGTGCTCTCATATCTGTACACGATGGAAACTTACCGATTTCGGCCTGCTCTATGTGCGACAATGCGATTACAAATCTCGCTTCTTCATGGCCTGCTTGCTTGAAAATCACCCACTCTGCAAAACAAGTGGTAAATGCCCGCCCACAGCACGTTAAATGATTTTTAAGTGCTCAAAACCCTTCCTGTCTATATTCTGTAGAAAAACTAATGTGTACTGTTGTCTCGCTTCTCGATTTGGCGCAGGTGAAAAATCAGTCGATCTTTACATAATGTGGTGGATTGTCAGGCCGGAGGTGCGAGTTTTCGAACGCTCGGCCGAATACCTCAACGTG
>QNGE01002536.1:33182-48794 GCA_008508345.1 Paragonimus westermani | reverse complement strand
GGGGGTGCTGCGGGTTGGAATTACGACTCATAAACGAGAGAGCGCGCGTTGCATGTGACTAGCGATTTGGACAATAAAGATTGTGCTTTGTTGGACGCCTTCTCGCTACAATAACACCACAACAGTGAACAGGAATTGGATGCTGGTGTATGCAGGTAATCCATCTAGTTATCATCGCTTTTCTTGGTTGCGCCGTATGAACTTTCGCAGTATCTGAACACATGGGAGCTTTGATGGGCGGCCCCTTAGACAATCGGTTTTGACAGCTTGCGTGTGATCAACTTCATTTACTCGTGGGAACAATTCGTTTGTATTAAGGAAGCTTGGTTTTATTACTTTGGCTAAGTGTGCGGCGGAAGCTATCCACGGTGTCACTTGCAGCTGGTAAAGCAAAGCGTTTCCAGTCAACCACAGATGTACCATTTCTGATTTGAATCGTACCAGTCTGTCAGTATTTGTAATTTGCAACAAATGGTTTGTCAAGCTAGTGTTCTGATATTTTAACCTAGTCACTTTTCAGTATGCGCCGTGATCACTTCAATAGTTTGTGCTGTTCGTTGAAAGTTACGGTACACGTTGTCATCGTTGAAAATATTCACTTCCATGCATTGTCGCTTAACGTGTGCTTTATTGATTACACATATTTACAGTGACCCTCGTTGTGTTGGTAGATTGTATATCGCACATCAAAGGGGATACAGTGATACTATTCCGGATTGTGTTCATCTATCGAAAAGTTGTTGTCAATCTCATTTAAACATACTGCCAAGATAGATGGGACTGTTTGTCACGTGCACACTTCTCTAGCTAACAGCTGGACAACCGGAGGAATGATGTTCAACCATCGGCCATTCGATGAACAAACCGAGTACCAAATTTTTGGTCATACTGTAAATCGGCGAGTGTATTTATGATCACCACACTGATAATCTAGTGCCTGATCGCTTCGAAATACACATGCGGTCGGCAGTAAATTAATGGAAGTCTAACCGAAATTCTTCACTGTAACTGCACTTAATAATGAATGTGCTTTGAGTAGGGCAGTCACAAATATGTGGGTGTCAATGTTCACCGTATATACTTCATGAGGAGCCTAAAAAGGTTTTCGCAAATTCACGTCTTTGTTAGAATGTAAGTCACAGGAGCTTTCTAGTGGGCCTTTATTCTACCTAATGTATAGCCTTGGACGGTTAGTTCAAGCGTCTGCAGACGTCCTCATACAAAACACCACAACGTATGTCCCAATTCGAAAACTTTGTGACTTCAGATGATGAGAAATTCGGGTCAAAATATTCTGGAAACATGATAGAGTGGTATGTTCGTTTGCTTGAGTTCCGTCTGAACCAGCCAAATTGGATGTACCTCACCATGCAGAGAAAACCCGACTCGACACTATCCTACTCCATCATTCAACCGTACAAACTTCCCTCTCTTACTTTTGATAGCCACGTGGAAAATGATACAGTTGCATTTTGTTTTATCACGCCAAATGATGTCTGTGCGAACACCTAGTTGCCTCTCATTGCAACTTATTTCAATGGCTAACTGACCACCCTTTCTGAAACGTAACTCCGTGTGGATATGTGAACTATAGGACTCCTTCGAATAACACTGATCCCCAAGAAAGATCACTTCAATTGTCCTTTCCATCTGTTCAGGACCTTTCTGGCAATCTCCAGTTCGCCAGTCCGTTCAGTTGTATTCCACTACCGTAACCCACTATTCCACTCTTCATTGAGACTGTCGGTTTATCTCCGTGTACTTCACAGTGTCTTCGTAACAGATCATACAACCACTGTTCAAATTTGCGCTTGAATCTGTGCTCTTAACGCCAACGCAATTTGCATCTTTTACAAAATGAATATGACAAACACATTCTGTCACATTTTTAACTCTCTCGAATTCACCTCCAAAGTAGTATATTCCACCTATTTATAAAACGACGGTTCTAACTGGTATTAACACTTCTATTGGAAATACTAGTTAGAAACACATTCAATGAAAAACTTCCATGCAATAGGCTTTCAGCCCTCTCTTTGAGATTTTCCAGTGAGAAGGCTTCTTCTGGTACATAAATTGTTACCATCTTGCTCAACGAGTACTATTGGGCGGTCTGTAATGCTCTACTGACGAAACTGCAAAATACATTGCCTATACGGAAATCTTGGCAGTCACACATTCCTGCTGACACTGTTGTATATGCACATACACATACATACGAACGTATAAGTTTGAAGAAGTGAAATATAAAACGGTGAGTAAACTTCATCCATGTAGTCGTAACAGGGATAAAACATGTTGCAAGTTGATAGCAATTTGATTTGCTGTCATCACTCTCTAACGTAAAACCAGCAAATGTTATACAATCAACACACAACAAAAAATAATTGAACGAGCCACTTACATAGTTTTGATCTGTCGCACACCAACAGTGTAATCGGTTCCAGTGAGAATGAAGTTGATGGTGTCATCGTCTTCTGTCCACAAAATACTGGCTGACGTTTTCTGGCCAGTATTCTTTCACTAATCGGCAGCGTTTTCAAGTGAGGATTCATCATAATCGTCAACTTCATTATGTTCAAGTTGATCATCACTCACGTTTGATCACAGCCTTTGCATTCAGATAGACTTTCCAGCCAGCCTCTTTCGAAAAGAAGCACTAGACTCGAGTTTTGCCCTCATTAGAGCTCGTCAGTGGTGCATATCCTTGCCACGGCCGCCAGTTGAACTCCGGCCATTCCAATCATGAAGCAACCGTGTTGACCACTGTGCCATTGACCTCACATTAGGCACGACCGAATTTTCAAATCTGAACGCTCTACCACTCTCGCTTGTGAGCAACGAGTGTTGATCAACTTGAAAATAAACCAAATCCCCAACTACTCATCAGTAATCTTCATTAACAGTCACAGAAAAAATGCGGAAGAAGCTCATAAACTTGAGCAAAATATTGGTTTTGCATGAGCTGGTTATGTATTTGTTCGTACTCCTGGGATGTGAAGGCCGGTTTACCGCTTGCCCCAGTCTGGTATAGTTCAAACGTTTTCCAGATCCTCTCATTTGTCTGCTAGTTTCTGCTGAAAGAATAAACGACAACACAGTTCATGAAGGCGGAACATATTTTGTAAGACAGTTCACGAAAATAAGACTTTCGTGGGTACTGTGTTGAGTATGCCTTGCCCCCATTATGGATGCAGACTTTAGGAGAATGTAAGTTTGAGCTGACCATTTCATGCTAGAGGTAGAGTACGTCTAGCAGGATTTTCAGGGTGTTAAAATTTTGCGCTCTACATGCCGTAGGTTCACTTACGTTTAACCGCTTTTTCCTAGTGATTAGCAGATGAAATCAAACTCGGACATCACTCTGGCTCACTCTTCCTATAAATTGATCTTTGGTTGGAATGAATGTACCAAGCAAAACTGAGGTCTTTTCTATTCGATATCCTCCGGTCTAATTGAAACAAAGTTTGTCGACATTTCAACGAACGGTGGACTTAAAACAACCTTACACGTTGGCACACTTCTTGTGTTTTGCAGGCGAATCTGATTTAAGAAGGCGATCAAAAGATGAACAAGATTACACTTGATTCTTGCGCAAATCCGAGATTTTGTGATGGTGATTGTAACAGACATAACCATCTCATTCGCGACCATCCTAATTTGGTTCGACAGACAGTGAGAACCACAGTCTGCGGGCTGAGTGTTAAATAACGTTACATTTCGAAATTCGACCGAACACGCTGTCCAGACTGGGTTCTAATGAATGCGTTCTAGACAAATACTTCGCATTCGATTGCATTTGATTCGTGTTAATTCCACAGAAGAAACGGTTTCGAACAATGTGTAACTACTGGGGTACCAGATACCGTGTCGATAAATAGGTTCCAGGATTCCTACTTGCATAGGAAATCAGTTACCCATTAACCGATTTCTTAGAGACTAAAGCGCCAATAACCAAGTCGCCGGTGTCGGCGTCTGAAAGGACCGGCAGGTGATGAGAAATCTTGAAATGGAATAATTGGATTGGAATTGAACACGCCGTTCAGAGTAATGAATGCTGCGTTGTAATCAACGGAACATGTAAATTTTCTATCTTTCTCTGTAAGTTTTTGGAGTGGGACTGTTATCTGTGCTAAATGTGGAAAAAGTTTCCGGTAATAAACAGCTGTAGATGCTGGTTTGCTAATTAAAATAAGTAGTTAGTAGTGTCGGTAAAACCATTAAACATCTAAATGATATCAAAAGGATATTCAACCAGTGTGTAGTGTAAATAATGAAAAAATATAGCAAATGCACTCACAGCAAGGGTTCAGAGAAAATAAGGCGATGTAATCCGCGGGTGTGTTAGTGTAGATTTGGGTGGAACTCTACGGATATCGACGTGGTGGTCCACAGGATGAGAACATTGTGTAATCCACAGAGCACTCTAGCTATGCTTTGTTCACCGTTGCGCAAGAGACCCAGGTAGGACGTGTTTCCGTGTTTAGACGGTATCGTTGTCTCGTTAACCCCGACAGAGTCACTGCCCCGAATCATATCTCGTAGGCTAACGTCCAGGATGAGGGTGGTTGTCTGTTGCTGTTTGCGTGTGTGTGTTTGTGTGCCTATGTCTTCAATCCCTGACCCTTTCTGCTACCTTGGCATGGTGGTCAGGCTTGCGTGCTGTTTTGATCCGAAGGGCTGTGCTGACTAGGACTTCGGTCCTTGCGGGTTCAACCTTGTCAGATTGGCCGATGGGGAGCAACCAGACAAAGAGCAGATGCGTGAGTGTCTGTGGACTTCTATCCATTCTTTTCTTCGGCTTTGTTGGTGCATTGTATGATGAATTGTCTGCCTGGCTTTTCATAGTTTGGCGAGATATTTGCTTTTCATCGCTAACTTCTTTAGGTTGCACTAACCTGCGATCCTATACTGCAACGCTTCTTGTATTACGCTTCAAAAATCTTTCTTTCTAGGTTAGATCTCGTCATTGCAGCCACTCTCTGTTTAGTTTCCGAGAGATAGGGGTTTCCTTTCCGTATTAGCCAATCAAATGGCTAACCAGCATTGGCCGGCTGGACAGAAAGGCCCCACTGGCACATTTCCCGGTCTCATCCCTTCAGGTTTACACTGGATATGTGGCGTGTGGGTGGAACTGCAATTGGTGCGGCGCAAGCCAATTGCAGTGATGGTTAAGCGCAGGCGTCCTTTGGTTACGGTCACTGTGACAAGCTAATCCGAATCGGATGCCGCCAGCTATGTGTGTCTATAGTACTGTGGCCAGCATACACGGACGGAATGGGAGCCATCCTGATGCTTATTCAGTTTCGTTTGCTAGGTCACGTCCGTCAGATGGGCGATGACTGCGTTCGGAGGCAACTGCTCAATGGGCAACTGATGTCAGTTGAGTGAAATCGTGGTAGTCGAAGTTGAAAATACAAGGCTGTTATCCAGGTGATTCTTCTGCTGTGTAACATCGAGTTTAGATGTTGGGAACAGTTGGCGTTGCACCGGACTGTTTGAAGAAATAGGATCCGGAGGGGCGTCAACAAGTACGGTGAGCAGCACTTGCGAGACTAAGAACGGAAGCGCACGGTACGTAAGGCAACAGTCGGTGTCATAGGCCGTGATGACATGAATATACGGTGTTGCGATCTGTGTGTAGCGGCGAATGTACTGGTCGTTTGGAGTTAATATTTCATCAACATATTCGTGCTACACCGTCGGTAAAGGGACAATGTTAGTGTCAAGTGCGTTCTATCAGCTATATCCATTTTCTTGGTTCACATCAACCAACGACTATCATTGTTTGGGACGCACTTGCTCCTCTTTCCAGAAATGTGGATGTGTGTGGCCTGCTTTCTTTCTCTTTCTTTAGCACCGCTGGTCTACTGTCTGGGGAATGTTCTTCTGCTTTCATTCAGTTCAATATTACACTTTCATCACACTCCATTTCCTTTCTACAACATTCAGTCATATAATGGAGTGCTCCTTCTGTCACCGTTCCCATATTTCTCTTCCCAGTGTAAACCTCAACATTGCAGTCCCATTCTGTTTATTTTTCGAGTGTTAAGGAACTTCATTTTGCGAATGGGTATTTCCGAACAAGTCTCAATCTGGAGTTAGCCCAGCGGTTGGCTAACCAGCATTGGCAGGCTGAACGTGAAGGCCAAATTCACAAAACTGCTGGTCTTATTCCTTCCGGGTCACATCGGATACGTGGTGCGTGAGTGTCAATCTTGAATTCCGCTCGCATTTGTGTTATCTTAAAGGAAATTTCTCAGCTGGGTGAGTTGGCGGTTTTATTGTAAATGAAAATTATACCCGTTTTGTGTTCCACAGGAGGTTGCGTGGGAATGTGACTGATTGCTTTCATTTTTTTCCTCGTTTGGTTGTGGTTAGCTCGTTGGTAAACTTTGCATAATGGAGGTGTTACTGCTGAAAAAAAGTAACTGATTTCGGTTACACCTCGAGATGATCGTCCTACATACTGTTCATATGGCCTAAAGCGGTTGATGGGATCAACCAAACTGTGCATGTTCGTGCAAGTTCCAGTGTGGTTGAATCCCCACTCGATCCTAGTGGAGACTGTGTGCTACTTTGTTAGTCAATGAGCACAGTTCACCCACACACCACGCACACATTATTCAGTCTGTTATCCGCTGATTCTCAACTCTGTAATCTTCCCATTGCGGACCATCTGCAACCGTAGGGCATTCTATATGCATTTTTCTAAACTGTTTAGCACCGATTAAGACGACAACATAAGCTCTGCTCATAAAAATGTGAGAAGCTCACGTATTAGCCGATGAAAAGTTGAGTTACTGACTTTAGGATGATTGAAACCTCCCGTGGTTTTGGCAACAAGTACAATCTATTAACTCATCAGTTTCCAAGTGTGCGACTTGGTGATAAATTGGTCTTATAAAAGGGAACTGATATGTGAAACCCCCTAGTGCATGTCCCACTCCAACTGTAAGCGGTGAACCCTTCATTCAACCGCCTTCTTTCATGTGTCTGAGCAACAGCGTGACACGGCCATGTCATGTTACTACTACGCTTCCCACCAAGTTTCGAAAGTTTAGGTTGGAGCACAAACACTCTCTTTATGCCACACCAATTGGCTAGTCGATTTATCAGAGTTTGCGAGCTACCTCACTGGATATAATATCCGACGGATGTTTTCTCTGGATTGATGTTAAAAATTTTTGGTTCATTTCACTAAACTTCCTGAATGTCTATCTGGTTACGATGACATTCGCTCTGAATAATTTATCGATCTCAATGCTTGTCTTCATTTCACGATCTGTGAACCTTCCCCAGAAGAAATTCAGTCTGGAGAGCAGATACCTTTACGTCGGACCTCTCAGAATGTAATTCTAAATATCTCACTAGAATTCGGTGTAGCCATTTATTTGCACGCACTAGGTCCTTCTCCTTACCATCAACCCTCAATTGGCTTGACTGTTACACAAACTCAGGATTCTAATTGTTGATTTAATGACAAAACGGAAACGGTAGTTTTCTCACAGTTGATACTGACTACCCCCGTTCACTACGAACGTTCGCGCAAATTTCATTATTGATATTAGGATCGTTTCGTGATTCGAGCCCACTCACCTGATTAACCTTCAATTCGGTCGAAAATACCCATTGAAGTCATGAGAACGACAGAGTAGCGAACAAGACTTGTTTTCTGTGTTTGATCATCAGGCTAATTACAACACAATAAATATGAAAACAGTGACTAATGTGAGTCAGATAAACGGTCAATATAGGTTAAGGACGACATGTTTGTTATCAGTTACGTGATCACTGTTCCGAATCATGGGCCTGACTGATTGTGGGCCAGGGGAGGTTGAGTGTCCGCACGAACTTCTTCTGAGCGCAGAGGTCAGGGTTACGCAATCGGATGCTGATGGCTTCGGCAACGGTCAACATTCGAAATCTCACCCCTTTTGATCGATTCCTTGGCACTCGATAGACAATCCGAAAAGCATCTTTCTTACTAACAGAATGATTGGAGTCGGTCAAGTGAGCAACAATCGCGCTTGAAACCGTTTTAGTCACACCACTGTTCAACCACGCAGGATGGTGTTCACGCACTCTGTCCGACAATCGCCTTGTAGTACGACCAATATATGATGCTCGACACGAGCAAACAAATGAGTACACACAAAAATTGGTTGTAAAACATGGAAGTTTGTCTTTGAGATGTGACATGATAACGGGCGTTGAACGGAAACTGATACACAATTGAGCGGCAAGGTAGGTTGTTTCGACTGACTTTCTTAGCTTTCTGGAGATAACTTCGGCCATAGGATCTCCCTTGAAAGGAAGACTAATAAACGCAAGTTTCTTATTCACAGAGGGTGCCTTAAGTTTCAACTCTACCGCCTGCATCGCCTTCTCGATGAAACGCGTTGGGTAGCCATTTTGCATGAACACTTCTTGTAGAAAGTCTAGCTCAGCTTGTAAAGTGTCACAGGTGCAGATCTTTAACGCTCTACCCGTCAGGCATCTTATGAGGTTTCGCTTTTGATTTAGCGGAACAAAACTGTCGAAGTGAATGTACTGGCCGTTCCAAGTCTGTTTTCTGTACACAGTTCGTCGGATTGAGCCATCTTCCCTTCTTACTAAACGAACATCCCAGAAGTTTATTTCACCATTGTTCTCTGACTCTTTGGTGAATTTAATTCTGCTATGAGCGGAGTTAAAAGCTGCCATAACTCTGACCACGTTAGCATTCTCTTTGATGACGCAAAAAATATCATCAACATAGCGTTTGTAAAATGCAAATTGGTCGATGACCGCATCCAATTGGTTAGTTTCTAGTTCACTCATGAAAACGTCAGCTAACAGGGGACCTAGAGGCGAGCTCATTGCCACTCCATCTCTCTGTCGGTAGATCGCGTTGTTGAACAAAAACTGAACGTTACTTGTACAGAGCACCAGCAGTTCTCTGTTGTTCTCATAACCTTCAATTGTTGAAGATATGAGTGTGAAAAAAGTTGAAGATTTATCTCTAGGGATTCATGAGGCGTAAAATGGATTTTACTCGATCTGGCTTAATGTTGCTTAACCCGGTAATTCATCACGGTCACAAACCAAGACAACTGCATCAGATGTAGTGTGGAACATACACCACTGAATGGTAGGACATTATACTTGGTTGAGTAATCTACGTCAATGATAGTAACGCATTTTGTGCTACCAAGCGTGCTTCCCCCGAAACACTTCGGTTGGATTCACTTCATCTTTGTCAGTGGACATTTCCAACTTCATCACCAACCGGGATTGTGTGGAGCCCATCAGCAATTGCGTGAAGTGCGTTGTTTTTCGGTTTTGCCTGTATACAACAGTTGATTGTGGTGACCGACTGAACATGTGTCCAATTGGTTGGTGCGCGCGATGACGCAACAGGCAATGGCAACACAGCCAGTGAGATAAGACATGAAATCATCCGTTTGAAAGCGCATCATGGGACAGAGGTCACATTTTTGAATATATTTCCGGAAATTCTCCTCAATGTATATATATATGAGAAGAAAATTAGCGAACATGTTTTCCTTTCTTTCTTTCGTTGTCAGTTCAACGACGTTGCGAAGTTTTATGAATCGGTGACCGGGATGAGCGGGAAAATCATCCCATAATGGTTATGGATAAGGTGTGCGGCCAGTAAATATTGCTGCACAGAAGCTTATAGATAGGTGCATAGAACAGGTGGTTGCAGAACACATCATTTCGCCTTGGAGTTGTGACGCGGTCACGTTTGTTGGATGGAAGTGGAGCATTATTGAGCGGTGAGATAGATTGTGTTCGACTTTCTTCTCGAGCTTTCTCACGGTCATTGCTTCTCCTCTGAAATGGTTACCGATTAATACAGATTTCTTATTCACACGAGGTGACTCAGGTTCCAAGTCTACCGTGGGCACCACCTTCTGAATAAAGTGCATCGTATAGGTATTCTGTACGATCACATCCTGCGGCAAATCTAGCTCAGCTCGTAAAGTATCGGGAGTGCACATCATTAACGCCCTACACGTCAGACGTCGCATGTGATTCCGCTTTCGATTTAGTGGAACAAAACTCTCAAAGTGAATGTAATGACCACCCCAATTATGTATCCCACACACGTTGGGTTGGACTGAGCCATCTTCTCTTTCAAATAAGCCCACACCTCAGAAAACGTCTACACGTAACCAATTTTTGGTTCGTCTTTCTGGTGAACATGTCTCATGACGATCTCACATGTCCACTCGTCCAAGTGGCATATGCGTTCAGTATGACGAACACAAACGGACACACGAAGACGTCGACAAAACCCACAACACAGATGTCCCATCACGTTCTGTAGTATCCGTAACCAGGTCGACCTACCACAAACTAGATCGTTGATTACGGTGAATCCTCAAACTGACTGACGAGTTGATATACCCCAATGAGTCTGATGCTCGTTAGGACTGAAAACACGTGTGGTGAACAAATTGGTAAGTTCACAGTAGGTGTGTGCAGTCGACGTTCATGCTTTGATCGAAACTTTTCCATCGAGTTCAAACGTTAGGTTCTCTGTGATTCGATTGCCAATCGGACTATGTGCATATGCGTTGCTTCCGATATTCTGGAGGATATAGTTTTTGCTTGTACAGGAAACGTCTCGTTTGAATTTGGGGCTGTGGATTTTGAACAATTCGAAAGCAAAGCTATGGGTAGTTCATTATGACCCATATTGACAGATGCGTTGTTGGGAGTGCTTGAAATACAACAATGTGCAAGAATTTCACTTGCCTCATCCTACAAGCGTTACGAAGATGACATTCGAATTTCTACTGATCAATAGTTCCCTATTCCGCCTCTATACTCACCCAATTGTCACTGTATCTCATGAGGTGAAATTCGACCACTGTTAAGATATTTGACGTCAAAAGGGCAAGTTGCAAAGATTTGTTTGTCTACACGGGAATGAAAAGAAACATTTACAGTTCCTCAGCTCTACACCGATTTATTTTGAATGGGTATTGGTGTACGTCCCATTCTGTATAGCCAGAAACACAGACACATTAGATCACCTAGCGGAAGAACAGACAATTACTAACATTTATGATAGCTTTGATCGGTTATCTACACAAATTCATCAAAATGGGTAAGCAGTATTTTGTGGACAGTGGTGTAATTCTGTAACTGCAATTCACCGGTTAACCGACAACTGCAGTCGCAACTTGAGGATATTGTTACGCTGCATCTATCCAACTGTTCCGCTTCAAGCACTACTACACATTTGCCGAAGTGAAATTGCACTTATGTCAATGCTGACTGTTCACCTGCCAAAATACAAAGGCACAGAGTGGATTCAACAATTCCGCCTTGACTGCTTCTTGCGCAAACGCAGATACAGATAATCCCCATCTTGCAAGCTGTTTTTCATGCACCCATTGTTTCTGAACTGTTGTGCACGAGCGGAATTACTGTGGATTATGCAGTGTTTACTTACTAGATTATGCCAACTCATTTCAATTTGTTTAATTCAGCTATTATCTCGAGCTGTTGAATATCCCATAAATCATAACTGTTGTTTCTTCTCATCTTTTGTCTAGCGAAATCCTGGTTGTCTCTGATAATCTCACACATCATACGTTCTACAGTCATACGAAACATCGCATAGAAAATACGACGTATTTCGGACGAATCTCTAATTTATCCCGCATATTATTCGGATAATTTTCACGTTGTCAAGACGTGATTTTGAATACAGCAAATGTCAACATGTGGGAAAATTTTCAGGCGCAAATATTTACGGCCGGTGAAGGAATTCTACCACTGTGTACATTTCCATGCGTTTGTTGCCACTAAACAGTAGTTTGCTCAGTCTCACATAAACTGGGTGGCAGTCACTAATGCGAAGTTGAGACCTATTTTCGGTTCACCGGAAGTTTTGTGTCACTCTCTCATTTACAATAGCTGCTCTTTTTCATCAGTTCTCATGAATACTCTCATTCTGACTAGACAACTCAATGCTTTCAAAAAACATTGATTGAGACCAACAGAAATGTAGTCAATTTGCTTTATTCTTAAATACTTTACTGTTTATTCACACCGGCAATGTCGTGTTCATGAGAGCAACATGGAATGAGAGATGTTCATTAGATGGCTCGACAAATCACCCAGATTGTCTCCAAGTAACACTTAGCAAAATATGTAACCCATCGGACACACAAATGGCTTTGACAATCGACTAGCTCTACGTTTATATACATACACACGGTTCACTGTGTCGACTGGGTTGCAGCGCCATTGAAGGGGCGGTCAACTACTGTAGAAAGTCGACATGTCGCGAAATGCTTACAGTTCATTCGTTATTTTTAGTGGCGAACTTAAAACACTCAATTATCTAAAGTATGTGGGTAGCTCGGATGTTCTTAACCGTGCAAACAAAAAACGAAAAATCTTACGTAATCTAGGCACATCCACAGGCAAAGCATCAGTTTAATCAGGGCCAATTTCCAAAAAGCAGAAAGTACAAAATCAACTTGTGGTTGTTCTGAATAAAACATTCTTCGTTCACTGAGAGGATGTGGGTTTACGGTTGTGACCCAACCGTTTCAACGTTCATCGCCTGAATACATTATTGTTCGACATATCGAAATGACCACTCTTTCCAGGGCCCCAATTCCCCACTCGTATTGACTTCGCACTCCCTAAGGTGCGTCTGCAGTTGCCTTTCAACTCTTGCTTTCACCATATTCCAGACATTCTCAATTGGATTTAATATTGGTGAATAGGGTGCCAGTCGTAACAATTGTCCTCCATTATATAACTCCTTAGCAAAAACACTTTCCATATCGGTGTGACACTGTGCGCTGTTGCATATCAGCACAACGTCTGACATGAATGTACTGATCTCCATCTGATCTAGCAGGGTTCGCAGCCAGCCCCTGCAATCGCTGCTGTTGTAGGCTCCAATCAAATGAAGATTACGGCCTCCGCTGTTTGGTACAGTGGCGCATGCTCTCGTTCATTTCAGTGATCGTCCCATTGACCTCATGGAGAACAAATTGAAGTTTGTCTCATCTATCCAGCATATATTCTTCGCATCTGCATAATACTCCATCAGTTGATATGCAAACAGTCACCGTAACTCCTAGTTCCCGTTTGAGTTCATACCAATGGGTACTTGGCACAGTCTCTTGGCAGTTATGCACCGGCAATCCAAGTACTGACCTATCGTTGTGGTCGACAAATCTTTCTCAAAATCAACCTTCCACCAAAATCCACTCCAAAAACATATCGATCTGTAAGAATCTCGATTCTGTGTCCTTTACGAGGCTGAGCTTCATAACTGATGCAATCCACATGAAGCCACTTGTAAGCGGTATTACACTCGACTCCGTTCAGAAGAGCAACCGTGCGTTAGTCATCGCCCCTTTCAAATGCTTCGATAATACGTCTGCGTGTTTCGAGAATGATGCGAGTGTACTTGCACCTGCCAGCCATGTGTGCGAGATAACTATTGAAAATGTTCTCACAAACTGCTTCACTCTCACATCACAGCTCGAAGTCTACCACGATCCTAAACCTCACTCCTATTGGACGTGTGTTTCACAGACACCTCTAACCACGCGCAACTCTTCACCTGTGAAAGGCACAAATACGGCCCGTGGTTTGATGAATTAGTAGGAACAGGGTCAGATGATCTGTCATCCACTTTGACCGCTAACCCCGTTCTCATTATGCAAATCTGTCGACACCCCTCGAATAACCCAAACCAATTTCTCTACCAAAGTAGCCAATGAGAAGTACTGCACTTCAGATTGGTCGTCCTTTACGGTTAGTTGGGCCAATCGCGTTCTTGCCGTCATGTCCAAGATTCTAAGGTGGAAATTCTAATGCACCAAAGTGATTTGCTTTAGCTTGTAATGGAAAACCTTGTGCCTAAAATGGAAACCGATATGGCAAATGGTATAGATGTGCTCAGTTGTGAAGTTGTTTGCTTAGGTGTGCCGTAGATCGTACTGCCATACACCTAAATTTCGGAGTACTGGCTGTCACACTTACAATACTTTGAACGGGCATGCAAAGTCTAATATTACCAGGCACAATCCATCCTGACTTGTGGCTGGGTGGTCAATCTTAGTTGTTCACACGAAAGTGGATACATGGTAAAACCAAGTTTTACAACTAAGCTGCACTCAATGTATTTCGTGTATCAAACGTTGAAGTACAAACAATAGGTGAAAAGCTGAACGAAAGTAATGCTGTCACATGGAGCCAGTAAATCCATCGTCCACAAATGAGATTTAATGAGCACATTTTTTCTTAAAGAAAGTCGAATTGTTAATAAACACACTGAGATATGAAAGAAAAACAGCACTGATAGTTAAACAAACATGATGTATTGTCCGTTGTTGTCCATCCTGATGATTTTTCTGTGAACGCGGGAAAAACAGAATGAATATAATCGCAACTGATGGTCGTATATATGCAATGGTGGTCATCACAGGCCAACACACTGCGATGGTATATTCAATGTGATTACACAGCCTGTACACCTGTTGCCTGAGAACATGTAAGTGTCTTTGGAATTTACCATAAATCCATGCAAAATCATCTCTGTGGATAATCCTGAACGATAAGCTTAGAATAGATAGCGACGAAAATTAATAATATCATACGGCATTATTGGAAAAATATGGTTTATCTTGTCTCACTAGGAGGATAGGGATCAAACAAACATTTAACTCGGTGTGCCGTACCGAAATGCACGTTAGAACTTACTTCAAAGAAGTTGCAAACCGTACGGAGTTGTGAGCCAAACAGATGTCATCACAGATGTCAATATTATAGTCTCAGTTTTGATCAGACCTGTTGATAGAAGCACGGAAGAGAAGCATTATATATCGCATACGGGAAATATGAAGACTACGTTCAGTGGAACCTGCCATATCACAGGATAAAAGTTCGAAAAATTCAATCAAAATTACCCATGGAAGTATCCGAGCGGATGTAGAGCGAACAAAACAGAAAAAGCGACCGCGAAAAAAAGGAAAAAAACGGAACAAAAAATTAAGAGAAATAGGAGAGGATGAAGTAGGAAGAGAGGGACGAGACTTACACAACATGCCAGAGCCGGGAACAGAAGTCGACGACGCTGGAAAATAAAAGAAAAACACAGCAATGAAGTAGTGGTGAGTGAATCAAAGGAAAACGCAGAGAAAAAAGTAATCGCCAAGAAGAAAACAAACGAAAAATAATTGGAAAAAAATAAAATAACATAACAACGTATCAGACACAATGGCTCATGTGGAACAATACGTTTCTCACATACGTTCACTAGATCTTACTATCAGGTGGATTCGTACATGCACGCTAACTAATAGTGAACACTGATTTTCGGCATGCGCAACTAGTGCAACACCCGGTTCACAAGTGGCCAGATTGCACACAAAGTTCCGCTCCTGTTTCCATTGACCAGCCGGCATTGGCACAGTGATCACTGTGACCGTGGACAGTGTGTCCGACCGATCTACCCCTGTAAACACAGTCTGGCCCGATGTGAACTGTTCACAATGGGTGGCCGCTGCACCCGACCGAAGCTGGACCGACAGAGGTTGTGTGAACGAACGAACGAACGAACGA
>QNGE01002536.1:6487-26971 GCA_008508345.1 Paragonimus westermani | reverse complement strand
CACTGGATTCCGATGATGCTGTGGCGAGAACGTGGAAAAAGCGACAACACACGTGATCAAACTGATCAAATGCAGTCACGTGATAAAGTACGTGAAATTGAAGCAACATCCAACATTTGTTGCTTTCGAGCACTGAACTCGCTTCGTGATTGCAACAACACAGCCGACTGGCAAATGGTACACAATCAACATAATCATAACATAACATACCATAACATAGCACAACATAACATAACATAACAACGTATCAGACACAATGGCTCATGTGGAACAATACGTTTCTCACATACGTTCACTAGATCTTACTATCAGGTGGATTCGTACATGCACGCTAACTAATAGTGAACACTGATTTTCGGCATGCGCAACTAGTGCAACACCCGGTTCACAAGTGGCCAGATTGCACACAAAGTTCCGCTCCTGTTTCCATTGACCAGCCGGCATTGGCACAGTGATCACTGTGACCGTGGACAGTGTGTCCGACCGATCTACCCCTGTAAACACAGTCTGGCCCGATGTGAACTGTTCACAATGGGTGGCCGCTCTACCCTACGAAATCTGGACCTACTTGTGTTCTTTCATCTAGAGAAATCTCTCGCTGTTTTTCGTTTGTGCTAATGCATTGAATTTCGGTTTCTCGCTCTCAATGATTTCTCATAGATTTATTTGTACAGCCGCTTCTGCTTTTTCTGTTTTTCTGTGGTTTTTTTTCTTTCTATGTTTCTCTGATTTCTTTTTCTATATACTCCTGTTTGCTTTTAATCTTCTCTCCAGCGATATTTTCTTTGGTCTTTTCCATTTTGGAATAATCTATTCTCTATACCTGCCCTTGCGTGTGTTACTACTATGGAGGAACAGTTTGAATTCTCCCTTCCGAATTTTCACGAATATTCACTACTATCTTTCAATCAGTTGCCCGAATGTCAAACCTATCAAATACAGTATTTTCTGAAAATCGTAGGCCAAATTAAGATAATTTTTCTGGAGTACTTACCTTCTAATATCAAGAGAGTGGCCACAAAGCAGAATGCAAGCTTCATGTTACTTGTATACAATTTCATACAGTCGAAGTCACTCGCCCTCTATTTATACTTAGCGAGTCATCGACAGCTATTGGTGGAACACAATTGTGGTTGCAGAAATTTTAACATGTGCATTAATTCTCCAGGTATTACCTGGGTGCAACCCGTAAAGTTTTTCAGTTGTATGTGTACTCATGATTCTGCTCACTATCTTGATTTATTGGGAATGGTAAATCTGTCGGTATGTTTGTGTACTTGACCAGTTCGTAAGCACCCAACCTGAACTGTGCGATTATAATCCAAGTCCACTTGAACACAAAGCAACAGTTTGTACTGTTCTTTTTATGTATACCATATTATTGTTTAAACATTGAATACAAGAGACCAATTTTGGTGAGTCATGCCAGCAAGCTATTTGGTGTATCCGTCATTTCTAAACTGTTAAAGTAGATACCTTCACGTGATCTATTCATTCTAGCATACTCTGAGCACAGTGCCTTTCCCCCTGAAACCAGCCTCTCCATTGCGTATTAAAGAGAAGGTCAATAAATATTCTCAGACTGAGAAAATCGGCAAACAGCCACATGTATTATACGCAGATCTATTAGCCGAAGTAAGGGAAAAGGTATAACGGTTGAACTCAACTGAGTAACTCCCGAATCATGACCTGGCACTTGGCACTTCCATTAAAGAACTGTTCCGTGACTATTTCACTTCGAATGAGCGCCTGCAGTTTAACTGCTCCCAGGTGGTAGATGCTCGACACTACTTGGAATGTTGTTAGACATGAGTGAATGACGAAGCCATTAGAGGGCAACACAATCTTAACTATGACAAGATTGGAGAAAACATCGACGGGCACCTTGCAGACGAAAAGGTTGGAGACCACGGTTATGATGGGACCAACGACACAACTTCAGTCGGTCAGCGGAATCAGGTTTGATGACACTGTGTTGCATCCTCAAGAAGCGAGGTGTATCCTGTGATATCTGTCCAAAACATAAATTCTGAAATACCACCCCGATAATGGCATGAATTGCATTAGACAAATCTGGAGGAAAATAGCCCGCATATTCGTGAACAGTCCAGACAAACCTATCAAAAACGTCGGAAAGACAGAAAAAATCGACGAAAAATTGCGAATGGCGGAAACACTGTTGGAAGAGAAAATTTTACTAAAATTATACGCAAGTGATGATAGATTCCGTGAGATTGTGCGACGAAATGCTGGATCAGATGATAACAGGAGAAAAAACATGGGTTAAAGAGCACGCGGAACGATTTGCATAGAAAGTGCAAACAGAGCGATGATTCAGGCTAATGTTGTACTACATGTACTACATGGGTTCTGTTCATCACTCACTAAAGCGGCAATTTTACCATCAACCAGTTGATGCCAGTGACACTAAGGGTGAACGAGATTCGATCCGCCTCAAACATCCCTCTCCAAGGATCCCCGACTTCAGGTAGTCAAAGTCTACACGTGAGGCCTATATCCGATTTGCACAGTAATCTACTAGCCACATTGTTGGCCAAATGCCTATTCTCAACCGAGTGAGTTCATCAGGTCATTTGAACTTTAGTCTAATCCGATTTCTTAATCTCGTGTGCCCGCATACGTCTGACGCAAAACGGTTCAGTTTCTCCATGTAATCCTACTTGTAAATAACCGCATTCCTAGAGCCATCATTCGGTCTATCAATTGAAGTGGCCCGATTTCCTCCCGGTTTCTGAAACGCGGTTATATGCACTACTCTGTCAAAGGCTCGTTCCGCCCTCAACTGCGTTCACTGCATACACAACACACAACAGTCGGCCACTGTTGGTTCTGAACAAATCGGAATACTCCTCTGACGTTCTACGTGTTCTAACAAACAGACTCTCAAATCGAGCCCACGCGATCCGCTCGATCAGTCGCGCGATGTGCACAGTGTGAGTTACAACCGAATGTTCATGCATCGTTGTTGTGATTCGATCGAGTTGCGGATGAAAATATTGTGCACACATATTTCTGCACGGTTGGCCAGTGCTGAGTGCAGCCTGGTCGACTCGAGACAATGCACAAGTGAAACTCCCGCTTCTTCACGGCTCGCCTGTTTGAAACCACCTGCCCTACAAACCAACCGGCAATGCCCGCCCACATCACGCTACATTGTTCTCTAGCGCCCGATGCTCCACCTCTCTATACTCTGTGAAAACCTAATGTTTACTCCTGTCTCGCCTCCTGATTTGGCACAGATCCGAAATCAACTAATCCACATGCAACACGACAACACTGAACACAAGTTGAATGCAAGCGTACGCGGATGATCTGTTTAATTGCCATCGCTTGTCATGGTTACGCCCTTCAGTCGTACGCTGAATCTGAACACGTGGAAGTTGTTGTGTTATGAGTGGCACTTTCGTTAATTGGTCTTGAAGGCTTGCATGTGGTCAATTTCATCTACTCTGAGCAGTGACATGTTTGTATTAGCGCACACTAGGTAGATTCTTTTGACTAATTTTACGGAACGGGATATTTTTGGTGTTGCAGCGAAGCGTTTGTGAGTAGCAGTAGATGCGGCATTTCTGAATCCTATCATCTCAAACAATGAGACGGCGGACTGTGATTGTTTTGTACTCTAAAATTTATACAAGGGTAATGAAAGAAAGAAAGCAAAGCATGTGCACATTGCGGCCCGAAAAACAAACAAAGCTGCCCGTAGATTATCGCCCGCAATCACGCCTCCATTACTCTCGTAAGTGTTCGGATGCTGTCAATAAGCAGGTTGCTCCGACAGGCATTGCAACAGCTCGTTCGATCCATCACTTTCGTAATATTTACTAGAAGCCCATCGCTTTGCGCAAACAAATTTGAAACCTCAGTTCTATGCTAACAATTCAAGCTCGGAGACGACATGAAATGGTCAAAAAAATCCGCTAAACATCGTATGATCATCCCATCAAACAAACTCATATAGAAAACTTTCACCCATTGCTTCGTCCACTTCCGTTTCGATTCTGGTGTCATCGCATGATGGACTGGTCTTAATTTGCGTTCATGCCAACTGCCTCAATCTGGTGTACAAGATTCCATATTTGATTGATATCCTCACGTAATAGCACTTACCGGGACGTGGTTTGTACCTGAAATCAGTGATAGTGCGATCATTATCCCTGGCTATTATGCTTTCCTTGTTGACTCTCAAACAGAACGAGTCAGGTTTGTGGCGGTTTGGTTTCGCCCGAATACACCTACACAGTTCCTACACGATTTCTATCATCTTATGATTTTTGTGATGTTGTCAGGCTGCAGGCCAACCCGTGTGGCCAGGATTCGATATTACTAGGAGTTATATGGCGCTCACTCCCGACCTTTTGCTCACATATTGATCCCCTTCTATCTCATCCGAATACGCCTAACTTACTTCAGCACTTCGTTCATCCATTTTTTATCCCTGATTCCAACGTTTCAAGGACAGCTTGGACCAGTCCGAGACAAGTTGCTGATAAAACCTTGAGAGGCAACTGTCCTGTATAGTAGTGCAGCGGGCGTGGACTCAGCATGTTCACAGGTCCAAAAAATACCGTCCGAAACAATCTGCGTCTTCGTTGCGTCTCATGATCACTAACGAGAGTCATTAGGAAGACCGAGTAATGAACTCAGCTCCCCTAAAACACAGAGATCACCCGATCCTGGTCTTCGATTTCGTCTACCGTTCGGTTCAGAAGCACAACCAGAAGCAACAGACCCATAGCTTTAACCAAGCCGACTTCGATCGCCGGAGGAACCATCTCAGCACGACCTCCTCACGACCAGACTCGGTGGTCTAGGACTCTCAATTGGTCAGAGATATGTTTCGCGAAGCGGACAGCTTGTATATACTTCATGAATTCAGCAAGTGCTTCTCACGCTCTACCCGACCGAAAGATATTCGCCGTTTCGCCGACCTCCGTACATAATTAGTCACGATACAACAGCGTTCCGGTAGACTTGAGGATGTCGAGGCGTTTATCGAAGTGCACGAGTGATGCTAATCAGAAATCTACCGCAACCAAATCACAACACAATCTAAAGTGTTCGAACTGATGCGAAAATATAACGTTTCCTTTTAAATGATTGCCTCGTCGACGCAAAAATTCCCCATCAGTCTTGCTTTCATCTGAAGCAAACAACGACGTCATCTCCGTGGCACACGAGGCCGCGCTGTCTATAATACGGTGAAATCATCTGCATCCAGTCTATAGCCGCAACCGTGTCAGAGAATTATCCCACCATCGGAATTCTCGGTGAGTGATGTACGCGATTTGTTTCAAAGCTGACTCATTCAGTGAGTTGGATGCAGACCAGATTCACCCGAGAATAAGCGCTCTGTGTACTCACGGATACATTTTATGTGCACGTCAAACTGATTCGCTCTGAGGGTGCCATTTCGGCTGAGTGGAAGGAGGTGAACATAATTCCGATTCATAAAACAGTTGACAAACACTCACCTCACAGTCACCGACCGATTGGTCTGACGAGTATTCCGTGCAAGCTACCAGAACGCCTCATCTGGCGTGTGGTACGAAATGATCTTCCTACCAATAATCTGGCTTCTACAGCCCATCACGGGTTTATACCAACTCGGTCATATGTGACCAACATACTTCTTCTTATGGACAGTCTAACTTAGGTCAACAACCAAGGTCCTATTTTTGACGTCATGTTCCTTAATTTTGCCAAGACCTCTAACTGAGTGCCTTACGGTCCACTCTTATTTGAATTGGGGACAGAGGATTCAGGCTGAGATTCGCCGCTGCATAACCTCTTTTCCGAACAGTCGTACTGTCACGATCAATCTGGGTTCCACACCCACTTCTTCCGCACCCATTTCAGCTGGTGTGCCTGCTGGTTGTGTCTTTGGGTCATTCTCATTTTCAGAAGTAATGCCTAATAACTCCTTGCTGTGTGCAGAGGACCTTGAAATTTGCAGCTGTTTTGATCCCATTGTCTTGCAAGTTGACCTCAATGTTGACGAGCAATGCTCACTGGAGTGGTGTCTTCGCGACAAAGACGACAAGTGTGTGCATATGACTCTTTGTGGAGACTCTGAAAAATTCTTCACTCAGCCCAACACTCAGATAGTTGTAGTGGTGACTAAAATGGACCTCAAGAGAAATTAGGCAATCTAGCCATCGTGCAACCTACCTTTCCCTTATCATTACCAAAATGTGTATAGGAAGCGCAGTGTTCTATTAAGTATGATGAAGCATATAGTCTGCCGTACGGGCAGGAAAGCCTTTCAAACTGTGTGTGGGGTCTGTGTCTTACCTTCACTTGAATATGACACCACAGTGGTGTAGCGACCCTATTTCTGTATTGCTTACTGAGTAAATTTTGTATGCGCTTAAATGTTTGTTTGAACAAATATGGTTACCGGTATGTCACCCGCGCACTTGAACGTTCGGTTCCGCGGCCTGCTCGTTTGAAGTTTCGCTGTACTAACGTTTCAACTTGCTCATCACTCGCTCTCGTCGATTCCGCGTGTCGGCAATATATTCCTTGTCTACTCGTTGCGTTGTTCCTAACTGACCGGCCACAACCCGTTTAAACTTTACAGTGGTGATTACTGGCCTTACATAGGATACAAAGACACTGAAACAAAATGCTATATGAACAGTACTATACCTGTACTCTACCTATGATTCCGAGGAGACCCACTGCTCCATCACTTTCTCTCTGTAGGCCTCACAGAGGCATTCTTCAGCTTTGCGCAACAAAACGGTCCGCGGCTTCATGAGGAGAAGTTATACAAGCTAACTCTTCTGGATCCTCGTTGGACAAACTTTCTTGCTCTTGAACGGTGGTGACCCACCGGAATAGGCTGTGGAGTTATTCCTATTCTCGTTTACTGACGACGTTACACTTTTGTACAACAAGTTTCCGCTTCACCTTCGAATGTTGTTCGAATTGACCAAATTGACCTGAAAACACAATACAAAATTTGTGCACACCGATCTGCTCTTCACTGCGTCTGTGTAGTCGCTACACTACACTACACAAATCTCTCACCCAATTTGCTAGCTCCGCCACACTACGAACATCGTCGCAGCCCAAATTGCGTCTCAGCAGTCCACGGTAACTCCGCAACATAATTGCTCTCAGGAAACCGGTAATTTGGAATATCGTGAGTCCATTTCTTTGATTACCGTGACATGCTGGAACCCCACAACCACTCTGTTGCATTCGTTCGTTCTCTTTTCACCGATAGTCTGGTGAGGTGCGCTTGCATTTACTCAAGCTAACCAGCAACTCGCTGTTGGCCACCACAGTGCTACATCCAGGCTAAAATTCGGGATTTTGTTAGACTCGTATTTCTTCAGCCGAATTGGTCTCTGAGATAATCTGCGTTGCTCATACTACTCCAAGAACACTATCACTCTCCGATGACATTGTGATTCATAACAACGGTGCCTCGTCAGCCTTGGCATCATTACTTATCACAAAAACCGACACCGGTATGATATCGGATGATAGCCGAATCGGTCAGGCGAACATGGGCTGGAAGTCACACATCCACCTACCAATCAATCAATCACATAATACTGTGTATTTGAGATCAGAATAAGGCAATACACCGGACCGGTCAGACGACAAGCCCTTATCAAACTGAATAAACTACAAGCGATACACACATAGTACAGGACGAGTGAAGGTGACCAGTCACATCTGACAAAACCAGTTGAAGTGGAGCAACTAACAGGTTGGGCACCATCAATAAGAAACACGATGACTACCGTTGTTAGGGTGAGTGGCAGCCACAGAGTTCTGCAAAACAAACGCAATGTGCAAACAGAGCGATGATTCAGGCTAATGTTGTACTACATGTACTACATGGGTTCTGTTCATCACTCACTAAAGCGGCAATTTTACCATCAACCAGTTGATGCCAGTGACACTAAGGGTGAACGAGATTCGATCCGCCTCAAACATCCCTCTCCAAGGATCCCCGACTTCAGGTAGTCAAAGTCTACACGTGAGGCCTATATCCGATTTGCACAGTAATCTACTAGCCACATTGTTGGCCAAATGCCTATTCTCAACCGAGTGAGTTCATCAGGTCATTTGAACTTTAGTCTAATCCGATTTCTTAATCTCGTGTGCCCGCATACGTCTGACGCAAAACGGTTCAGTTTCTCCATGTAATCCTACTTGTAAATAACCGCATTCCTAGAGCCATCATTCGGTCTATCAATTGAAGTGGCCCGATTTCCTCCCGGTTTCTGAAACGCGGTTATATGCAC
Organism: Paragonimus westermani; assembly: GCA_008508345.1. Taxonomy (NCBI): domain Eukaryota; kingdom Metazoa; phylum Platyhelminthes; class Trematoda; order Plagiorchiida; family Troglotrematidae; genus Paragonimus; species Paragonimus westermani. Next base: position 18,683 of record QNGE01002536.1, on the reverse strand, counting down.
TACTCTGTCAAAGGCTCGTTCCGCCCTCAACTGCGTTCACTGCATACACAACACACAACAGTCGGCCACTGTTGGTTCTGAACAAATCGGAATACTCCTCTGACGTTCTACGTGTTCTAACAAACAGACTCTCAAATCGAGCCCACGCGATCCGCTCGATCAGTCGCGCGATGTGCACAGTGTGAGTTACAACCGAATGTTCATGCATCGTTGTTGTGATTCGATCGAGTTGCGGATGAAAATATTGTGCACACATATTTCTGCACGGTTGGCCAGTGCTGAGTGCAGCCTGGTCGACTCGAGACAATGCACAAGTGAAACTCCTGCTTCTTCACGGCTCGCCTGTTTGAAACCACCTGCCCTACAAACCAACCGGCAATGCCCGCCCACATCACGCTACATTGTTCTCTAGCGCCCGATGCTCCACCTCTCTATACTCTGTGAAAACCTATTGTTTACTCCTGTCTCGCCTCCTGATTTGGCACAGATCCGAAATCAACTAATCCACATGCAACACGACAACACTGAACACAAATTGAATGCAAGCGTACACGGATGATCTGTTTAATTGCCATCGCTTGTCATGGTTACGCCCTTCAGACGTACGCTGAATCTGAACACGTGGAAGTTGTTATGTTATGAGTGGCACTTTCGTGAATTTGTCTTGATTGCTTTAACTCGGTTGTTTTCATTCACTCTCTTCATTGGAACTCTCAATCTTTTCATTTTCATTATTTCTCTCATTGTTTTTTATTTTATTTTCCGTTTCATTCATGCTTTGCCTGACATTTTTCTCATTTTCCTCGTTTCTATTATCTGTCCTTTTTTGGAGTTCATTCTTCTTTTAGTGTGTTTTATCTCACCTTATTTTTGTGTCGGTTTTTCTGCTCCCACACGCTGTAACCTACATGAATACTGCTGGTCTTCTCACGACGTTCTCTTTCTCTCCTCTCGGGTTTCCCACACGAATATAATATTCCATTCGCAGCACACTTCGCTCCCCCAACTCCGCTGTTATTACCAGTAGACTTGGTCTGCTTCTCAGCTAGCCTTCTAGAATCCGGCACTGTTCACTAAGAAGTTTGGGTAGTCCACTCCTAATACGTTCCTTATGTCCTTCACTTCTCGACGACTGACATCCTACTAGAATTCGGTCAATCCCCACCCAGGTCGCCCTGTTTTGCGTTGCTCGTCACTTCCCTGAATCTTTCTCCATTTCCACACTGTTAACTCCAATACCACCCACTGGAATTTCACGTCTGTATAGTGCCCAGGAGAGTATGACGGGAGCTTACCTATCTTTCCCAAATACATGCCAAACTGTAAGTTCCTACTCCTGTAGTTTTACTGCTAAATGAGTCATCATCACTTAGCAGTCGTTCGCCGATTTACTGTTTGTGGTCTATCTCCACATGAAAACCTGGATTGCGCAAGTATGGTTCCCACTCTTTCAAGGTCCACACTATCCAAAAACGCCAATGTTCCGTCGTTAAGTAGTCTTTCGTTTTGCCACTTGCTACGGTGAACCAATAATCCGTATACCGGAGTATCCAGTCTTCTGAACCTAAATGGCGCTGTAGATAACATTGTCGTCCCCATGACCAACAACAGCATTTCATATACCATCCAGCACCTTGAATATCACTCACTCAAACGTAAACGGCGTAAGTGGCTTACCAGACGGCGTAAGTTTGATTCGGTACCGCTTTTCTCTCATGGCGAAAGCCGTTTCATCCCGACTACATTGTCTGATTGAAACTTGCCAATATCCAGACAAAAAGTCCAAAACCGTGAATATTGTGGAGTTCTGCAGCTCAGCCGAAACCATTGATACCGCTGCGACGGCCAAGACTTTATTGCGCGTAAGCTAGTTAAGCCATATGGACGAAATGTGGACGACAATCGAAATATCCCACTGGCCTACTTGTTCATCAACAAGACGGAAGAATGGAATGGAACATCCGAACCCCACTGATGACATTCGTATTTTCTGGAGTTCGCGACTGCGTTTTGCGAATCGTCTCTGTACGTTTCGATACACGCCGTTTTGACAACTTATTCTACATCTTCGTCCGAAAACATCACCATTATTTTTGAATTCGGCTGGCAGCGAGGATAGGCGGGAACCTCTGTGCATCGCATCTGTCCTCCAATTCTGGGCGAAATTTTGGCCACTGAATTGATTGCACAGTGAAATTTTTCACCGCGGCGTATCTTCCAACCTATCAACACTGGACGTTCGTCGTCTGACGCTGCATGTGGAATTACTTATCCGATACCATCCGAACCTACCCCCTGGTACTGGTTTTTGGGTGTGGTGATCTATTCAACTCAACCAAATTCCACTTGGTACTGGTCGTTCTGTTTCAATCGATACGTCTCTCTTTCTGCCGTGTGCGCACACCTTTTGCATCCGACCGTTACCCCGGTACAGCTCTCTTTTGGTGTTATCATGTTTTCAGTCGTTTCTCTCGTCTAGCTGATTAGGTCACCACAAAATGGGTGACCATTTCTACTTTCATCGGACAGTGTTTTATCTCACATTTGTGGTGTTATTCACAATACCCGACTATACTGCGAACAGTAACATTAAAGCGGAACACAGTGTTGTCTTACCATAATCCGATTATAACACCCAGAACCCCAGAATGTGGTTCCGCCAAACAGAACATTGGATAAAAATAGGAGTTTCCTGTGTGGTTGACTCTCTCGCTTTTGATGTCACCCAGTCTGATTTCTCTTACATCCATCTGAATAACTGAATGTTCAAACCGGCTAGAAGATCAGAGGCAAACCTGCTGAATAACTTGATCATTTCGGCCGAACTGAGCGATCACTTCCCATTTCAATTGTTACGTCATAGGAGAGGCCCTCTGGGTTCGTAGAGGCTAGTTGATGCTATCTTGAAGCAGTTAAGAGCGGAAAAGTTACCGTCTGTCGTTACCGTCTGCACAATACATGTTGGCTGCCATAGATGAGGAGAGCTCGGACGACAAATTGGCAACTCTTGCTGACAATTTATGGTAACCCTTTTCATCACAACCGGTGTGTGTCTTAATCATAACCGTTCCCTCGTCGTTCACTCCAGCCGCAGCAACTGACTACAGCCTGAAAAGTTTGGTCGAGGGGATGTGCAGCCGTATGGACACTACCACTGTGTATGTCGATGAGCTATCCAGACACTCACTCAAGAGCCCTGCAGTATCAAACCCTCGCAATCCATCAGAGTGGTGTTAGTACAGTCAAAACTTCCGGCACAAAGCGAGGAGATGTGCTAAGCCGTGCACATTCCAAACTCACTACACATCACCGTCAAATCGGCTGATCAGAGAGTAACGGTGACTAATGTCGCTTGCACAGCAGGTACTAGTCGCCTATTTTATATCAGCGATCGGTCGACCGGCCTGTCGACCTCGACCCCCGGCGACCTATTCAGTGGATGTTCCTGCTTGCTGATATTCACTCACAACCTCTCGTTCCTCCGGACGGTGACCGACGCTCTCGAAACAAGCGTGAGGATTCCAACAAATACTGGGGATAAATGGCTGAGAGTAATCGCTTCCCGCAGGAGAAGATTTAGATTGAACCGTGCGGACTTATTAACTTCGTGATGGTGGCTGTTCGCATGTGTTAGCCATCCCGAAACAACTCAGGAGGTAATTGGTAGCAAACTGCCTTGAAATGGCACACATTGGATGCACCAGGCTATACGGTCTGCTGCAACAAACAGCATATTGACCGAAGATGGAAGAGGATGTGATGGTTTGCGTGCTTGTTTACCAACAACGTCAGCTACTGAAAGGAGGCAGTGGGAGCCCAGTAACCTTTGTAGCTAATGCCGGTCCTCGAACTCGATGTGCTCTGACCGGTGGATCTTATGGGCCCATTTCCAATAAGCTCTCCAGATAACCTGTACATTCTGGTCATGACAGAGCATATGCTCCGTTGGAACGAAGCGACCGCTGTTCCGGATCAAAAAGTATCTACGGTGGGAGACATCGTGGCGAACCACGATGTGTCGAAGGCAATCGTGACGGTTTAAGGACCAAGCTTTGAGAGCTGCACCACAGAGCGGCCGCGGAAGAGAACCGCACTGATTACAATGAATCTATATCGATATGGAATCGACGTAGCGGTCTGGAGTGAGAGGGGGCTTGTACACTAAAGTAATTTGCGGGAAGCAGGTGCTGGGTACACTTTCTACTGGATAGGTTACCCGGCAGACAGTGTTTGAGAGCACGGTGTCTGTTTTGCAGTCGCTGATCACATCAATGCTTCAATAATAGGCGAACCGCACGGCATCAGCCGTTGAATGCTGTCCGTGCGCCTGCGACTCGGTCGAGGTTAGTGTGCTACATTTACCAGTGTTTATGGTCCAACTATGTGTCACACTGATGATACAAAGGACCAGTTCAATGATCAGCTGTCCGCCACAATCCCGTCGGCGCCGGTGAGTAACCAACTGTTTGTTCTGAGAGACTTGAACGCACGGGTTGTTCAAAGGCGAGGGTAGAGAGCAGTGCGCCGACAGCTGTTGGGACAACGGTCTTCTGAGCTGTGCAGGCACGGTGCTTTCCAGTATCCTCCTGAACCGATTGAATGCGTAAGTGATCGAGGTCAGTGTTCTCGAAGAGCAGTATGGATTCCTGGGAGTGGCACTACGATTGATATGGTGTTTGATGCGCAACAGCTTCAGGAAAAGTGTCGTGAAGGCAACCAGCCCCTGTATACCCTGTTCGTGGACTTCACCAAGGCCTCCGATTCCGTGAGCCGTGACTCACCGTGGACGGGGCTTGATAAATTTGGACATTCAGGTAAGATTGTCAGTATGGTTATATTGTTGCATGCGGGCATGAAGGCAGAGGTGCATTCGTGTGGATCGACCTCTGATGATTTCGAAATCGTCACTGGTGTGAAGCAGGGTTGTGTTCTAGCCCCAGCCCTATTTAGCTTATATTTTACTGCTATGGCAACAGCTGCTTCTCAGGACTATGCAGAGAATGGTGTTGAGGTGGAGTACCGGACGGACGGTCGGCTGCTGAATGTCTGACTTTTCGGCGCCCCAACCTGGTTACATACGTTAACGATGCGCATGCTTCTGTTCGCAGATAATAGCGCATTGCTGGCACACAGTGAAGAAGAGCTGCAACGAATGACCACAGCCTTCGCTTCGGCAGCTTCAAACTTTGGAGTAGACATCACCACAGGTAAGATGTTTTCCTTCGTCCAACCTTCTCCTGGTAGAGATGCTGCTCATGTACCTTCACTCGAAATTTGCATCGCTGGCGACACTGTGAATGGCTGTGAATGGCTACTTGGGTAGCAACATGTCGACAGATCTGTCCGTGGACCGCAAGTTGAGCGCGCTTGTGGCGAAGGCTAGCGCTGCTTTCGGACTTCTTGAAAGGCGTGTCTGGAAGAATCACAACCTGAAGATGGTCACAAAGCTGTGTGTCTACCGCTCAATGGTGCTGTCTATCCTGCTGTACGGCAGTGAGACGTGGACACTGTATCAGCGGAACGTGAGCTATTTGAGACACTTCCACGTTCAGTGTCTGAGGTGCATCTTGGGTATTCGGTGGTCGGAAATGATTCCGAACACTGCGGTACTGCGACCAGCGGAAATGGACGGGGTGGAAGCCATGTTGTTGCTGCATCAGCTGCGTTGGCTCGGTCACTTTCGTCGGATGGGCGATGACCGTATCCCGAATCAGCGATTGGACGGACAAGTGAAATCAGGAAGGCGAAATCCTGGTGGTCAGGAGTGTAGATGCTGGGACATTGTACAGGTGAGTCTTTTACATTGTAACATTGAATTTGGACGTTGGGAAGACTTGACTTTGAACCGGACGGCCTGGAGAAATACGATGCGGATGGACGTCCGAATTTTCAACAAGCAATTACTTGGCATCCGACAACTAAATTTCGCGATACGCAGGGGAACCATCTGTACCATAGGTCGCGGTGACGTGACTATCAAACGTTGCGATGTTTGCGGCCGCGAATGCGCTGGTCGTTTGGGGTTAGCAGATCACCAAACTACTCATAGTACGCCTACGGTGAAAGGACGACGAGCAAGTCAGGCTCAGGTCGGGTATATTCTCTCTGCTTCCGTCAACGTCCGCATCGGTCATCAGCCTGATCGTTGACAAGTAATAAGCTCCTCTTTTCAGAAACATGGGGGATGCAATCTTCTACCCATTCATTTTTCCAGCTCTGTTGGTGTACTGTATGTTGAATGGTCTGTCTGAATTTTCGTACTTCAACGTGAATTCTGCTCTTCATCCTTATCTTCTCGGAGATGCACCAACCCGCACTCCTATATTGTAATGCTTCTTGTATGACACTTCACAAACCTTTCTTCTCAGTTTAGATATTGCCACTGCAGTGTCTCTGATTAGTTTCCGAGAGATTAGGGTTTCCTTTCCCTGTTAGCCAATCAACTGGCTAACCGGCATTAGCCAGCTGGACATAAAAACCCAACTGGCACACACCCCGGTATTTTTCTTCAGGTTTAAGCTGGATATGTGGTGTGTGGGTGGAACCGCAAGTGGTGCGACGCAAGCCAATTTCAGTAATGGATAGGCGCAGGCGTACTTTGGCTTCGGTCACTGTGACAGGCTAATCCGAACTGGATGCCGTCAACCGTATATTTCAGCACAACCTGTACAGGGTTTCGTGAAGTGAACAAATTCGCAGGCCAAGCGTCTTTTGTGGTCACAACTATTCGACGTTCAATCAGCTCTTGGGCGACACCAGTGCAAACAGTAACGAAAGTCTTCAGACGATTGTAATTGTCACGATATCAAAACTGCACAATCCTGGATAGGTACCTTACACCGCACATACACGACTTTCCCTTAGAGCTCACCGGCACTTCTGCCTTCTCTAAAACAGAATTAGTACGCGACCATTGCCGCATCTCAGTTGCCAAAGAGGACATCCAGAAGACAGTCAATACAAAAATTTTCGGATTTTTCGGGTTCACAATGGCGCCCTTTGGGCTTCGTAATACAACACAAGCATTTCAACATGTCATGGATGCAGTAGTGCAGGCTCTTCCTTTCCTACACTTTTCCACACCTGGTGTCTTGAAGGCTAACTGCTCGAACGAGGAACACTCGTCCCGTTTTCTATCAGCTTTCTATGATATCGTTATCAACATCGAAACGTGTATTCTGAGTCAACTGATTAGATTTCATGGAGCACCATATCGATCGCATGGGCATTACGCCTCTATCTCCGCTTATCCCATCCTCACCACAATGACACAAATCCTACGACTACTGAAACTAAACAACTATTATCGGCGTTTCACACATTATTGCGCGAAAATTCAAAGCCTCTGAACAACATGGTAGACTCAAAAGACATTTCCATGAAATCCTCGCTGGAAGCTGAAGTAGTTTCCATGGTGACATCCATAGCTTCGCTGGAGAAGAGTAGTCTCCGGTTTTGATGGCGTAACAGTAGATTGAATGACCTAAGTGAGTCAATCTGGTGAAAAGTTATCATCATCCATTTGGTAACCAGTGTTGCGGGGCATCCAAACAGGGATTCATTGGGTTGAGATTGTTTTGTCATGCGCTGTTTTAACCAGTTCACGGTTGACTGTTCGATGTGCACCCAAACCATCTGTGCCAGAGAGACCTATGCAATCGTGAAACGTTTCTTGTGAGTGAACATCAAACTGCATTTGAATTGTGTCAAATCCACAATATTCCATTTCCGGCTCAACCGGTAATCCTGTATTCCAACTGCTCATCGACAATAAGCAGACCAATGTGTTACACATGCGTAGATGAGAGTGAACAGCAAAACAGTAAAGAAACGCCGATTGAAATGATAACAAAGAGTCCCGGTTTTGACTAAGACACATCTATAGTCGGTAAAGTGAGGATTAACAGAGTTATCGACATAAAAAATATGGTGAAAAATTCCGAAATATTGGCAAACAAAAATGATCTTTGGAAGTAATCGGTTGATATATAAACGATCTGAGCGAACACAGCTTGGCCATGCCCTGACCGGAGCTTATTAAATCTGGCGACAATAATCCAACAATCAACGATATTAATATCGCCATACCGACCGTCTCTGAGTTCTGTGCGAGTTCGAGTTCACATCAGTCTTCGTCATGCGACCGTGAACAGTGTGCATACAACGGAGATCGTCACAACTGCGTGAATCGGTTAAGCTGGACTCATCGTTAGCACATTATTTCGTTCATTGTTACGTCCGACTTCGGACGGCCGCACTTGAATCAATACACCCGGTTCCGGTTTCGATCATACCACCAATCATCCGTAGTGCAAAGCTTTTGGTAATTCCGGAATCCGAACTCTGGTTTAGGTTCTCAACCAGCAACCGTGTTGTCCAATCACTCGTTCCCAATATAATGACTATTATCAGATTTTCAATATATGGGCGGTCAGTTATATGCGAGTGTATCTATTCGTCAGTTAATTAAGTCAGTTAAGCAAGTCACCACCTGGGGAGACACGAGAGTGTTTGGCGACAACCGCAATTCCGATTATGCCATTCTGCGATAAACATCCACTAGAAAGATGAACGAAATTCGGCAGATTGATTGCCAAATGTAATACTTACCGCTGTGCAATTGGAGAACGTAAATGACTGTCTGTAAGCATGAAACCGATTAAGCGTGATTTAAATTGCTACACAACGGTATACACCACGGATAGACAATAGCACAAACAGAATTCACTTCGGGTGTTTCCTCGCATAGTGGAATGAAGATTTGTCTCTGGTCCCTCATTCTGCAGATTATTTGCAGCCTATTCGGAATATTCTCTAAACGATTGAACTCTGCTTGCTCATATAAGCTCGAACAACACGCGTATTCTTTGTCAGTCGTCTGACATCCTCGATTATCTTCCCCACACAATTAACCGCGGTTGTTGAGGTGACTGCTTCAAACAGCGAGATATATGGGAAGCGTTTGCCCAACTGTATATTCCATGCCATAATATCTATGCTTCTGTTGATGGGCTGGTATGGTCTTTGGACGTTCAGTCAGTTTGTAGCTCAATTGCCACCCCAATGCTCCGATCACATTTGTGAGCTGGTCGAAACCAATCACAGCACATTTCCCTTTCCGACCGACATTCTGAAGGACGTTTTGCTGTTCCACGATCAGAATGTCAGCTTTTGCTTTCTCTAATCAGTTCTTTCATCAATAAAATGGTGCAATCGAAGAAACGATGTTCCACCAAACATACTATGAACACAACATGCGGTTATGTGACTGAGCGCATCAATATAAGGTAACAGCTCCATGTGCCAACATAAAGTTAGTTTGCCTCAATCGAAATTATACAGTTGTAACAAAATGCATGCGAACTGTTGAAAGCGGACTCGCAGTTCATAACCAATGGCTCAACGCCGGTCGGTTTCTGCCAGATGAAGGTCCTACTTCATCTGGTGCACTTGACATCGGGCAATATACATGCAGATAACTGTACGACTGCTTACTGATGAGTAAACAGAAATCCAGCTGACACGATGAAAGAATTGCCGTTTCACTGCATGGATCCAGACAATGAGGCAATGATGAAACTTGCGTTACGCGGTCAAATTATTGCCTCATTTCCTTGATATCGTTAACAGGACTTTGGAGGATACCAACAGAATTGTTTCACTACTCGTTCACCGTGAACTATTGCCGACCAACCAAATATCTCCGGACGGTTGTGAGAGAAGCAGCACACTGTCGTATATATGTATATAGTTAAATATGTAGTTACGTAGTTATATATGTCGTCATATATGTAGTTATATATGTATGTACTCTGGGGTACTGGGATCAAGATATTGCAATCACTGGTACCCCTATGATCATTGTGACATAACATAAAACGTACATTTGATGTCCGGTTTTGAATGTGTCACCATAACAGGGAACTCAGAACGACCTCGTCAGGCCGGTCATTTCAGCCTACAGTTTCGATGTCTTGTGTGACAAGTGCAAAATCTACTGGTCTGTTGTTGATGCATCCTTTCCAATCACCTCGCGTTTTGTCACCTATGCACGAACAACAGACGTGGAACGATTCACTTGTTACCTCATACACACTAGTGGTCACCTACTAGTTCGGAAATGACATTCATCAGGTGTATTGTTGAGAGTTTGTTTCACCTGTGCTGAACTGCCAAAATCATTCTTCAATAATAATTAGTGCGGGATCATTTGAGCGGAATTGGGCATTACTTACAATTGATTACAACTCTCATACTTCGACAGACGCATCATCAAGCTCTTTCAAATATGTACTACGTGCGATTTGCATTCACGACGGAAATGGTCAGCACATGTGTATTGCATGACCTGAGATTGTAACTGCAGGAGGGCCACTACAACACTGGCCCCATATTTGGCACTACTGATTTACCATATGCTGATGTACAGCCATATGATGTTGTGCTGCCCCAGACATCAAGGGGATATACATAACGTCTCATATCGAGATGAAACAATAGGTGTTTGTTATTCATTTGCCCAGCGAATGAACAAATCAACACAAAAACGGTCACCTGCGCATTGCTTACCTACGTCGAATGCATGCCTTTATTTTTCACATAAAATTGCACTTTCCACAGTAGCTCATAATACGATTGCGGTTGCTTGTGTACGCTTGTGCGCGCGTGTGCGTTTGTGCAAACACAATGGACTGTTCGCAAGAAGTACCAGTTGAGTTCCTTGTAGTGCCATTTCGAAAAGTGTCTTACTTAGTGAACAACTGCGAACAGTCAGTCACACCTCTAAATTCACAGGCTGTAATTTGCAGTCACTGTATAGTATCGTTACATTAAACTAAACACATTTTCTTGTGATCGAACTTCGAATCCCAACTCTCATTCACGCACATTGATGGAATAGCTGAACCGGCTAAATGCACTGCGTACTAACGTTTCGGGTTGATGACACCCTCGTGATGATACGCCTACTTGGTCGCACCGCAACGGGCTATGCTCTGCGTCTCATTTTGGCTGTTCCAGGAGTGTACTACAACACAACACGCGATTTTCTCGAGCGAAACACACCTTTGATACGTCAGATAATTACGTTACTGGTTGCCGCCTCAGCGCACGAAGTGCCAAGTTGCACATTCCTATTGCACCCGGAACCAGAAGCAATGGGAAAAAGCCGCCAAAAAGAGTGACGCTACAATTACGAACGGTTCAGGCATGGCTGTGTATTATAGTATACATAGAAGTGACACAAAGTTTAACCAGAGAGTGAGAGAGAGAATTGATTAACTGCTAGACAGCAGTTTAACATTTTGATCCGTGTCCTACAACGCTTTCACTTGCAAACACCCAACAGTACGGCATGCATATTGCGAACCATCTTAATAGTCCTGGAACAATATGCAGACATGACAGTTTTACACATGGTAGGCGAATCGGTACAATATCAAGATCATTGATTCTCTCAACCTGACCTGGTAAATAACAATATGGAAGCGTTTATTTTCATTTGCACAAGATCATTGTTTTCACTTGGGAAAAACTAGCAGCCTGCAAGGTTCACATAACCTACTGTTCAACTGCAACTTTCCTAACGTAAACCATCACGAATTTGTACGATGTTTGCACTTGACAAGTTTGAAGCCGAAAGAACACACCAAATGCATGCCGAAGAAATGCCTAGCACCGCCAGCTCGCTTGAATCATGAAATGCCAAGTGATGCCACATAACACATGGTGATGCAATATAAATACGTTTGTGTATGCATATGTCCCAAGAGTGTTCGGAAACTTGTCAACGTTGCTAATTGACTGGATGATGAAACAAACATTCTTTGCCATGGTTCTGACCAATGGCGTTGATGTATTGATTTACTTAGCTGAACTATTTTCGATGTTCATCGCTGCTGAGTGTAGCAGCTGACGAGAACAAACGAAGTGGTACTACCATCTCGCAAGACCGGTCTTCTGATTTCGCGATTCAAATTCTTGACTGGAAAATGATGTTTCATATTCTGCGTAAAACTAAACATTACAACGCCCATTTTCAACTGTCTCTCTCATTGCTTAACAGATTGGGGATAACACAACGTTACGAGCAAGTTGTAATACTCTACGTTTTAACTACCTCCGGTAGCCTTCCTCGGGAGTGTTGTAATCAATTACAACTTTTGCGTAAGTGTGGTGGGAATACTGGCGTGAGTGA